>CM041790.1:26413156-26710656 GCA_023375725.1 Nephotettix cincticeps | reverse complement strand
AGTGTAGTAACTATTGGTTTAAAATCAAATTAATGTGTTTTCAGTGCGTTTTTTAAAATATTGGAACAAAAACAGTGCATAGATCGGTGAAAAAATCTTCCTAGGTGTGGGCAATAACTATTGTTGCCGCGAAAAAATTTACATTTTTTTTTGTCCGGATAGCGGTTCTTCATTGTTTACCATCAAAAGACATAAAATGTTGAGTAAAAACATAGAAAAATCTTTTAGCATATACCACTCTCTATTAGATGCATTTTAGCGGCGAACTTATTAAAGTAAATCAGGTATGGAAACCACAATTGTACGTGAGTCCAGTGTTTCTTAAATTTGATGGCCTTCATATGAAATGAGGAATAGAGAAGACATATCCTTGTGCCTGATGATGGCCTAATGCAGGCCTAAACTATTTAAATCAGTTAATTTATTCTCAGCGATCCACAGGTTTCATAATATCATAATGAAATAAAAATAAGCTTTAGATGGCTTTTATTGGTTATTGTTAAAGATACTCAAATTCATTTAGGATGCAGGTCTGGTGCGACTGGGCTGTTTACAATCATTCATCTCATAAATTAATTTATTTTTAGCGAATTTCCCATAGGGAAGAAGCTATTACCGTAGGTCTCATGGTAAGACTTAAGCCCGGGACCATGTTATTTTTTCTTCTTTAGGTGCCTAGAGACCAAAAACAATAGTCGTTAAAATTTTTATATATATATATATATATATATATGTATATATGTATATATATATGTGTCTGTGAACACGATAACTCTCGTAAAAATGGTCTGATCGAGACCAAATTTGGTAGAGACGTGTATTCCTACAAATGCTCGGACGAGTTCGTTAACCAGACATATCGGTCAATGGGAACGGGTAGTTTGGGGGGGTTTTGTACCCCAAAATGGGGTTTTTTGCGTTTTTCACATGTAATTTCTAAAAATTTCTAATTTTATATTTCACCATTGGAATCAGCTTAAAAGACTACACAATTAAGTTCCTTAAAGTTTTTCTCTATCTTCAACGGTTACCGAGATATTAAAAAATCTAAACACAGTACGTTGTATTTTGAGGCTCCAATGTTAATCTTATGGAGGATTAAAAAAATTAATTTTTCACTTATTATCTAATATTTTTGGATGAAACTTGATATTTAGCTTCATGTGGTTGAGATCCATACATTTGTGCTAAAAAATTATAGTTTATGTGTTTATCATGGCAGCAAACCTGCATACTCTTTTCCCATGTTAATCATATGGAGATTAGGGAAACTCCTATATTTATGGACAGATGTTGATAAAAGTTGGTATAAATGTTAAAAATAAAATTTTTAATGGTATAAATGGCTACTTTCAGTGTTCCTCACAGCAGCAAACCTACTCACTCTTTCCCATTTTAATCTTATGGAGAATAGGCAAAAATTCTCATGTTTATCGAAAGATTTTGACCAAACCTGTCATATATTATTATTATTATTATATTATTGATTTGGAAATTCGCTGAGTACGCAGGTCTGCTGCGACGGGGGTATTTATTTGCACTGTGACAACGTGTGTTAAGTAACATACACTGTGTTAGTTATCTGATCATAACCATGATATTTTTAAGACAATTTTTGTAATGTCAACACCAAACGTTTCTCATTTCCAGATGATCAGAAATTTTCTAAATATCAATTTTATTCTTTTACATTAATAAAAATACTACAAGTAGGGTTACAATAGCAAAATTTAGATTTGACCGTGAGTTTAGTGACATAAGTATTGAGAAATATTCACCTCATTATGAGGATGTGTGTGCTGATCAATATAGGTAACGACATTAAGAGTTTCCCCATTGTCAGAAACTCTAAGCTTCATTTCAAATGGGCACTGCTGCCTAAATGTTCTGAAAAAAAACATTATCCAGTGTTAATAGTCTTGTAGCAGGAAATTAGAAGTAAACAATGTTTCATGTAAGCTTTAAATGAAGCTATAAGCCTACACAAACTGAAGGCTGCTACCAGTAAATAATGGTATATTTCATCATATTTCATCTCTAGGGTCAATCCTAATGCCTTTTTTTTAGCCTCAAAGGGATCGTATCCCCTGTTTTGGCTCGGAAATGCTCGATGCACAAACCTCTTTCCATTCCAGGAAAGAGGAAAAAGAGTGAAAAACACCTCAGGAGCTCTGTTTCCAGAGGCCACTGTTGTGGAAAAACACTAAAACCCCGGTGGTAGCAACACACCACTGCAATCGTCCCGAACTATAAGCTCATCATGGTGAGTGTTTCAGTGTCTCATCATGGAGCCTCTGTTCTGTTTCAGAATATATTACTTGTTTTTTTGTTGTCTTACTCAAGGCAACCGTCCCTCTTTTTCCTTCGTAGTAGGTACAACACAAAGGCGCTCACAGCCTTCCATTTTTCGTCACCTTGCATTATCTTTCCCACAATGTTCTCCGGGGTCAGATTACCGCCAACTGTGTCTGCAAGTGCAGAATGATCTTCTTGAAAATTACGGCACACAAAAAATGTGTGGTACACATCATCTTCCCTGTTTTCACAGTATCTGCACCTAAAAGAGTAATTTACCTATTCGGTGCAGATACAGGCGGAAATAACCATGCCCTGTCAGGAACCGAGTGAGATAAAAGTTTACCTCCCCATGGGTGCGGCAAATCCATGGTTCCAGGTTCTCAATGAGGCTCCATGTCAACCTTCCTGTTTTCCCCTCATCCCATCGACACTGCCAAGTGGCCATTGTTTGGCCGCGAGCCAACTCAGCGTCCTTAGCCCATTCTACCTCTGGCTCACGCACCCAGATAGTTTTTCTTTTATTGTGCTAGCAGGTTAATTGGAATGGCACCCGCAATTACTAGCACAGCTGCCTCAGACACTGTTCGTTATGGAGATGCGAGTCTGAGAGCACCTCGCATCTCCACCGCAAGCATGCGAGTTTGGTATTTTTTTAAACTTTGTCGAATCAGCCCAAATCTTTGCCCCATAGAGCATTATTGCCTGTTCTGTTGTCATCAGTAGCCTAGTCAGTAGTTCACCGACGTTTGCCATCAGTTTGCCGAGATTGGAGGTCACTTTGGCTTTCCTTTGGCATGCTCCACTGATGTGGTCCTAGTATGGAAGCTTGATGTCTAGCACTATCCCAGGTACTTGGCTGCGTTTGGATCACTTCGGAACCAACCTGCATCGGAATGATCGGAGGTATCCGTCACCTTGTTAGCATAACAATCTCTGTCTTGGAGACTGACAGTCCAAGGTCTTTATCCTCCATTTAGCCCTCCACCAGACGCATGACTTGATTTAGTCTCCATTGGGCCAACTGAGCGTCTCGTTCTGTTACGACTGCCACTACATTGTCGGCAAATCCTACCAGACACACTCCATGTGGCATTCAGTTTGAAGCAAACGATCATAAGAAACATTCCAGAGATCCGGACCCAATACCGAACCCTGGGCTGCTCCAGATAAAATGGTCTTGGTCACAACTCCATGTTCCATCTCATACAACAGTTTCCGATCTTTTAGGTAATCTCTTACCATGGCAAGAAGGTACCCTAAAAATCCTCTCAAGTACAACTAGGATGTCAAACCACCAAGCTGAGTTGAATGTAATTTTCACATCAAGCACAACCAGCAGCACAATTGGCACAATTGATTTGCTCGCATCACAGAGTCAACCATCTCTGAAATGGCACTAAGTGTTGAGTCAGTGTTAACGCTATAGCTTTTAGATTTGAGATCAAGCGAATTTTAAAGAGATTTTCTGACTTTGAAAAATGAATGTGGTTGAAAAATAGACATGTAGATGCACACTACACAAATGTATTCATTATAAGCTACTACAGGCCTATTATAATGAACTTCCTTTTAAGGGAATAAGCTAAACAGAGGCCCTATAAGCTGAATAAGCTGTCAGAGTGAAGCCCAGGACCATGTTACTTTTTACTTTTTTTTTGTAAGCCCCTAAAAATTCTCACAACTATTTTAACTTGTTTTATTTTGTTGTTAATTTAAAGAAATTGGATTATTTTGTGACAAGAAATTTTGAAATGGTATTAAAATAAACATTTAAGAATTGTTTCAGTAAAAGATATGTAGTTTTTAAATTTACTGAAGGAAGAAAATTTTGTGTCAGACCACTGACCCTGTTGACTGCCTAAAACACACCCTTTTGAAATTGTTTTATATATACAGCATTTCTAATTTTATATTTCACCATTGGAATCAGCTTAAAAACTACACGATAAAGTTCCTTAAAGTTTTTCTCTATCTCCAATTGTTACCGAGATATTAAAAAATCTAAACACAGTTCATTTGGTTGAGATCTATCCATTTATGCTTAAAAATCATAGTTTATGTGTTTATCATGGCAGCAAACCTGCATACTCTTTTCCCATATTAATCATATAGGGAATAGTCAAACTCCTTTATTTATGGACAGATATTGATGAAAGTTGGTATAAATTTTAAGATAAAAATTATTTATGGTAGAAATTACTACTTTCAGTGTTCCTCACCGCAGCTAACACGCACACTCTTTCCCATGTTAATCTTATGGAGAAAAGGCAAATAACTCTCATGTTTATGGGCAGATTTTTATAAAACTTGTCATATATTATTATTATAATATTATTGATTTGGAAATTCGCCGAGTACGCAGGTCTGCTGCGACGGGGGTATTTTAGTAGTAACCACAGTAGATAAGAAAAGTAAACATAAAAATAAATTTTGATTTAAATTCGGATGACTTGAGACAATTATTGGAGGAGTATGACGAAAATGTTTCATCATACTCCTGACAAAGGAATGTAGCGCGGCCAGTACTGCTGGCCACCCGAGCGGCGTGGACAACATCACAGGAAACAATTCCGAGCTGTCAAGGAGTTGGCACGGCCAGTGCTACTGGCCAACCGAGCCAAAGGGTTAATTATATTTTGTTTCTCTCAAAGTCCTGATTCTATTGCACCTTCTAGTCAGAACCTTCTGTTTGATCCTGATGGATTGATTATGAAACTGGTGCAGTTACAGTAGTCATTCGAGTAGTAATAAGGGACTTCCTTTCCAATTTTCACATCTCATATTTATTTCATGCTTCGGCATGATCCCCAGCACTTCAACAATTAAAACTCCTTAATTGGAGTGCAAGTACACCAGATTGGGTTAGATTACCTTTTGAAATGGTGACCAACCCGGTAGGTATTTTATGTTATTTTTTAATGGCGCCAGAGACAACAAATTAAACAAATTTTCATGCATTCTGAGTCCGACACAAAAATGAATGTATTTAAGTTACTTTTTAGTGTTATGGGTCCATCATTCATACCTATTCCGAAGCAAATGAGTTAAGTTGGTCAACAACATGGTCTTTGTCCCTGGAGCACAAATTTTTACTATCAACAAACCAACTGTCAATAGGCGACTTAAGTTGATACTTTTCCAGGATCACCAATTAGAATGATGATAATGATTCATCACGTCATTTAATTTAAGAAAATGATAGTTCCAGGGTGATTCACAGTTGAGTAACACTTATATTTTTCCATTTGTCTCACAAAAGAAACCGGGGATTACCAAATAACTTGCAATGATTGTGTAAATTTTATATGGGATCATTTAAGAAGAGATTTAAAGATCTACTCCCATTCATCAAGTATCCTATTTTTCTAAAAAAAAAACTCACTATTGAGAACCATAGTTATTGAAATTTAAAATCATTAGGCCTATCTGTATGTTTACAACAAGGATAAAAATGACAATTCAAGAAAACTGAAATCCATCTCAGACAAAAAACCTGCCTGGTGATTTTTGAAATGAAAAGAGTATATTTCGAATAAGAACATATTATTTGAAAAATTGCTGTAACTTGATAAAAACCATGACAAAGATAGTCAAAGTTCAATGAAGTCACCATCCAGTTGAGACTTAATATTCTACAAGTCTGCATCTAAATTTGTTCAATGTTTATTACAAAAAAGAACTTCTTCATGATGTTTTAAAAGTAGGCCTAGTGTTTTAACCCGTCAAAAACGTTACGTTAGGGGTCGCGTTCGGTGGATTCCACTGGGCTAGAAAAAAGCTTACAAAAGTGTTATCAATATATGTTTCATTAAAGAAAATTCAAATAATACAGGGTTTCCATAATATAATGGTGTGGTTTAATTACGAAATGAAAATATAACGAGAAGAGGTACAAAAAACTATTTATCTATACCTAATAAATCCATCTAATAACACAACAAGGCCACCATTCTTTGCCCTGCAGACGTCCAAACTATAATCTACTTCAGCCCACACATTTGCAACATTTCTTTTGTCACCTTTGAAACTGTATGAATGATTCTTTCCCTTAGGTGGTCCAAATTGAGAATTTTTGAGCATATAGGTACTATGTTCTTTACATGACCCTAAAGAAAAAAAATCGCATGGAGGCAGGTCCGGGCTCCTGGGGGGCCTGCTATAGGGCCGCGTCTTCCAATCCACCTGTTTGAGAGCTTAACATCTAAAGCATCTCGAACAATTGTTTTATTAAGTGGAGGTGCTCCATCCTGCTGAAAAAAAGGCTGTTTGTAATTTACATGTCGTCAAGTTGAGAAAAACAATCGTTTTCTAAAATGTCCAAGTAACAAATTTCCATTGATAGTTTTTTCAGCGAAGAAAAATGGCCCAATTACTTATTTTCTGGACAGGCCGCACCAAACATTTATTTTTGGCGGGTCTCCTCCCATTTCAAAAGTTTCAAGAGGATGCTGAGCTCTCCAAATTCTTACGTTGTCACTATTAACACAACAACTGATGTGAAACCAGGCTTCATCTGAAAAAAAACTACTTAATTAAAAAATGATTTATTTTCTGCCATTTGGATCAACAAAAATTTAGCAAATCCTACTCTTTTGATCAAATCTGTTGTTTTTATTTTTTGAAGAAGTCAAATTTTGTAGGTTGAAGATGGAGTCTTTTGTGTCAAACTTTGTGAAGAGTATTTACAGGTATTCCTAATTCAAGACTAAGGCGAGGGAGGGATTTCTTTGGATTTTTAACACAAGATAGTCTGATGTCTTTAACTTTCTGGTTCGATACTGGTGGTCTACCAGGTCTACTTTGCTTTTTTACTGACCAAGTGTTTATGAATTGCTTACTCCAACGATTAATGTCGTTTTTATGAGGCGGAGCTTCATTGAATGTTCTTCGAAATGCTCGTTGCACTAGTCACTGACTTTAACTACTTAATAACAATACACACTTAGCTTTTTCCTGATCTGAAAACATGTTGGTCGAAAAAACTCAACTTAGTGAATAAGAAGTGTTTTGAATAGCACAATAACCAAAACAGCTGTTTTAACGAATGTGAACAAAAAGTTTGAGCTACCGGTTACAGGGATACCTACAGAAGTTATTTAATTTCTCTTATAACAGTTTTACAAGATGTTAAAACCGCACAATTATTTTATAGAAACCCTGTATAGCATTTTAGGTAGTGTAGAATCTCTAGTTTTAAATATAAGAAATAGGTTTTTGGAAAAAATGGATCCATAAAATGAGCCAGCTATTTTATAAATCTAAAAACATATTTGACTTTTTGGAAAAGTCAAAATTATTATTTAGGCCTATACACATTTTTAGGTACGGTACATGAAAATAAATAAATAACAATGAATAGTAATATAAACTACTATAATAATACTTTTACTTATAATATTATAAGTAAATACGATAATTTACGTGTCGTCCTCCTCACTAGAGGGAGGTTGGTCTTCTGCACAGTTCACGCCAATAAAAATGGCATGATCTCTGCATGTTGCAGGTGTTGCATATTCTTTTACTCTTTCAACAGAAAAGTCTGAGTCCAGACTCCCGTCAACAGATGACGCATAAGGTTCGTCAGCAAAACATTCTCGTTTAATCGCTCCTGGATTTCATAGGTATGCTTCGTCACGGTTCATTTCTTTGTCAACACTACATAATACAATGTGAAGTATTTCCTCCTCTCTTCTATATCAGCATGTAAAAGTCACTAATAATGCACTTGAATATCACTGGATAAATCAACAAAATCACAATAACGTCATGAGTCGCGCACGGTGGAATCCACGGACTCCAGACAAGTAATGTCACGCAGGAAACAGGGGAAGTAGCGGCTAGTGTGCAAGTTCATTTGAAGGTATATGAAGAGAGGAACCTCGCGACCTTGACATTCAAGATATTAAACAAAATCAGACGACCTTGTGGAAAAGACAGCTTCTAGCCTATATACATTGACAACCAGGATTTTGATGCTGACCTAAGGTAGTTATGCTAACCATTTACAAAAACAGAAACACAACAGAATTTCAGATAAGGCCCTAGTGATAGGGGAGTGTATGGCCCTATGTCCTATACCAAATTTAAGCCTAGTCCTAATATTAGTATATTTCTCATCAGTATTTGGGCCAAATGGCCTTATGTAAGGAATATTTCAAGATTTGCTACCCTAAGTTAAACAGTCTAATTGTTGAGTTTAAAATTATGAAAATGAAATTATGAAGTAGGGCCTACTTACTTTTGATTAGGTCTCATTCCAGTGCTTCTACTTATCCTCGTGCCACTGTGTATACACCTGTAAGTCAATTCGTAATATTTTAATTTATCATTAATATGTCTTTTCACGCCTTTCTTTCTCGCTCCCTCAACAGTTCTCGAACGTTCAATCCACAACTGAATATGGTCACTAATTTCCTTTTTTGAAATAAATTCTTCCAGCTCTTTAAAGTCACAAAATTTAAGAGGAACTTCCATCTTCCTAGACCTAAGGACAAAAATAATTCATTATTATTATTATTATGAAATCAACATTGCTTCGCAGCAAGATTAAATTCTGCGGTATACTTGTGCATTTATAGTTCCGATTACAATAGCACTCAATATTTTCATCAGTCCCATTGGCAAGTAACTGCTTCATATAATATTTACAATAAAAAAACTGCAATTGGAGCTGGAACGGGAGCGTTTAAAGACGTCCTTTTGAGTTTGACGTGTATTGCCATTGATTATGAATAGAAGGGTTCACCTTCTATCATCTATGGTATTGCTTACTAAGCCACCAAACCACCCCATTATCCAAAATATACACTGACGGTTCCAAAACACCAGTTGGAGTTGACGCAGCCTTCTTAATTCCACAGTTGGAATTGAGCTGTACTAGAGAGGAACGTTACCGTGGGTTCCCATCTCGTAGAATCCTATTTCGTAGAAAATGAGGGTTTCCCATTCTGTAGAAAATGAAGGTGTCCAATAGTGTAGAAATGTATAGTTTTTCCCTGTTTTGTTGGCAATTCTCCTTGTTTAGTTGGCATAGCTTGCATTTCTACACGTTTGGACACCCTAACTTTTCTACAAAATAGGAAACCTCCATTTTCTACGAGATGGGAAACCCGCATTTTCTACAAAATAACACTCATCCATTTTCGTAATATAGCACTGATATTGTTATATTGTGTCAAAAAATCCTAACCAAATTATACCAGAAAAAAACGCAGTTGGGGTTAACAAAATTATCGTACTGGTATCAGAATAAATGCAAATTAAATAAATGCAAATGAACAATGGAGAAAGCTAATGTTAGCTAACGATCATATTGAAATGCAAATGAACAATGGAGAAAGCTAATATTAGCTAACGATCATATTGCTGTTAGGAGGAAGGTGTACATTATAAAAAATGCATTTTAAACTCAAACATTAAAATAGATAAATAATTAAAGACTACGACCTTCAATAATTAGGCTTAGATCTATCAACGTTAAGTAAATTAAAGCTCTCAATGGATTATATTTTGTATTTGCAACTAAAAAGAGATGATATGATATTTTATAAATTCTGTCTCAGAGGTCCAATTAAGCTGCACATGAGTATATAATAATTATTTATTCATCAATGCCTATTTATCAACAGCGACTAGAAACTATTATTGACTAATTTTACTGGCTCGTAATGAAAACAATATAACTCATTATGTTAAGCCTCCAAACTGGAATTAGTTTTTATGTATACAATACCTTTTCCACGAATTTTCCCATAATCGTCGACCCAAAAGAAATAACTTCGAAAAGTTTGTATGATATTTAATTTATGATTTGTAACTGAGACTGGAAAAATATCAATGTAATCTTATTTAGTTACAGAAGATAAAGCTATATGAATTGTTGTCAATGAGTAGTTAGCCTACTTTGACCAGAATTTTGTAAATTTATAGATGAAACTAATTACTAATGTGTTTTGCATTAGCTTTGTGTAACAACTGCATTCAATTAGTTGTTAGTTCAATAATTATCGTCTTTCTTAAATGGAGCTGGTATTAGTTCATCAGAGACAGCATGGAAATACCAAACAATAGGCTTCAATATAATAATATATTAACTGAAGAGCAATTTAGTTTCCATTCATGGTAGTGCATATGCAATCTGCTATGGAAAATTATATTGACAACAGACTGTCAGCTCCAAGTACATTGCAAGTCAATATCACATGACAACAGTAACAAAACGGAATTTTAATAATAAAAATCTGCTTAATATACATATTAATAGACTTTTAACATTTTAATACAGCAGGGCTTCCATCCTGCATTACTTTGGAGCTATGAGTATTTGAATTGCCCATAAATAGTGTTATATAACATATGAAACAAAAACAAAAATAATATATCGTAGAAAATAACTTTATTTGGAGATCTTTTAAAAATTTACCTGAGGATCAACTTAAAAGCTCAGGGTATATTAACGCGATATGCGAATAATGGCAACCACCGCTAGAAAATCAATTTCACTCTGATTAATGTATTCTAATGAATAGTAAGCTTGACTAGTAAGTAAGTAGTACTGTAGTATATAATGAATAGTAACGTAATCTCCAACGAAACTATTATTTTCTATAGATAAAAGGCTGGTTACAGTTCCATCACAACAGATGAATGGTCGTCCCTCAGAAGAGCTTAAACCAAAGGTAGTCATGTAATCAATTAAGAACTAATTAATCAGTAATTCGTCAAATAACATGGCTATTCATTTGAAAAATAATTACCATAATGGCAACATTTAAAACTTGAAATTCAAAATGATACACTCTTTTTCCTATCGCTAATATTTTTAAATGGAATATTTTTTATTTAAACAATAAAAGAAACGTTTTAAATTTGAATTTATATGTTATACTCACCAAATAACTCAATAACCGAGACCAAACGTATACCAAACCAATATATTACCACTATATGTACTTTTATTGTTTTAGCTATTCATACTAACTAATTCTATAAACATCCTGGTTAGTTACTTCACTCTGTTAATTAATTATTATTAGTAGATATCTTACAAGACTTAAATCAGTTATTAATTATAAACGTTTATTTCTTATAGTTACGTATATTATGAATGATGAAAATACCATAGATTAACGGATAGTAAAGAACTTATAATCCGTTCCTCTCTGATAATACATATCAATCAAATTTATAAGGGTTTATTCTTCTTTGAAACTAGTCTTGCTAGGCACAGCTAAAAAGAAGAAATAACGTTAGCTACACGTTAGCTTACTTGGCAGTGACAGCTGTTAACCGTTCTCAAAATTATTATCGTGCACATGGCAACCCTGTCTATTTGTTCCATAGAGTAAGAGAAATTCTACAAAATTGGACGACCTTATGTTTCTACAAAATGGGAAACCTTCATTTTCTACAGAATGGGAAACCTTCATTTTCTAAAATTTAAGACGATTTTAAATATTTCTAAAGAATTGTAAGAGCTCACTTTCTGCACGATTGGAAACCCTTAAATTTCTACACGATTGGAAACTCATTTTCTACGAAAAAGGATTCTACAGGATGGTATCGCACCGAACGTTACTATCCGTTCATCTATGGCTGTACATATAAACTGCAAAAAGAGAAGTCTAATTATACAGAATAATTATATGCCATATACTGTTTGAATCAGCCATATAAACGATATCATAATATTCTCAGATTCACAATCGGCTATTAAAGAAATTGAAGGCTTTAAGAGTAACAGCAATGAGAGTAATTTAGTTTCTAAAATAGTACATACTATACAGAAAGTAGATAAGTGTTTTACCCTGCATTGGGTTCCAAGTCATGTGGGATTTTATAACAATAACAATGAAAGAGTGGACAAACTTGTTACGGAGGCAATCTCAGTTGGAAAGACTAGTAGAATATCCTTATTCCATTACTAGATTTTAAGCAATGTAGGAAAAGAGGCCCAAGGAGCAATATAATAAGGTATAGTAATCAATTCACCAAAGGCACATTGGTATAAGGCAATACAGGAAAGAATTGCTCACAAGCCTTTGTTCCAACAGAAAAAATTTACAAGATTGAAGGTTATAAACATATGAAAACATAAACATATGATTTGGACATGCCAGGGTCAATAAGTACTTGTTTACAAAGAATATGTATTTCACCCTTATCTGTTAAATGTTAAAGGAAAAACTGAGACTATATAGAACATCTATTCTATAGGACTATATAGGACATGCCCAAAATATATGATTACTGGAGAAATACTTGTTTCATAGAAACATTCCGATTGTTCAAAAAATACATAGTAGAAGCACACTGTGAATAGTAGAAGTCTAATAAAGAAAATATTCATAGAGAGATATAAAATTTTTTGAAGTAGTTCAAAGGAAATATTTAAAGAAACCGATACACACACAACTTTTGTGTACATTTTTGTAGTCAATTTTCCTGGGTTTCTTCATCTGCGGCCCCCTCCCGACTTCAATAAGGGTGTTAGGTCAGCCAGATGAGTCCCTGGCAAAAAGGATACCTTCCCATCCCTCCTCTACTTACCAGAAACCTTAGAAATCCTTGATATATATGTTGTGATTTGAAGCAGAGAGGACCGGATTAAAAGTAACTATTATAAGTACAGTAACTTTATTCTCCGTGCATCTATGATTCATAGATGAACGGATAGTAAAGTTACTAATAATAATAATTACCTACTTATAATGCGTTCCTCTCTGGCGATACGTCCACCCACGAATTACGATTGGCGTCACTGTATTTTCTTTCAACTGGATCCAGATAACAGATGAAAGCTCAAGATTTATTCGGGATCAGGAGGACTCAGAAGTCAGGCAGGGGCAGGATTTTTAGAACAAGAGAATAATTATTATTGTAGAAAGTCCTAAGTGGTGTTGGTGGTATTGCGTTCGTAAGTTATATAGTTCATATTGTTATCGTTACTATCAAATTGTGTCAAGACAATCTGCAACAGATTTTTCAATTCTACCCAAGTCAGACTATAAATATTAAATCTTATAAGATGTCATTGTTTGGGTCACTCCTAGGAGACATTGACGACGATCCATTTTTCGGGTAAGTGTATTGTTCTGATTACCTTTATTTTCAAACTATATATTTCTTTTTGAATGCAATATGAATTCAATTTTTGCAATGCAGTTTATGCAGCTTATGGACCATGCACTTGGTCTGGGAAATTGACAAAAAACTATCAGACCTTCCTCCTACAGAACTGCATTTCCACCTACCTTTTAAGTATGGTTGTTGGTGTTGAAATTGGCAATGATAAATTAACTCTTTGTGTTAATTTATAGCCTAATGAATTAAAAAAAAATACAACTGAATAGGCTAGATGGAGGACCTGTAGTTAGTTAAGCAGTATAATTGGTTCACCAAAAGCATGAATGATGTTTTGAAAGGAAATACACCTTAAAGTAGTCTAATACTGCTGTAAATATAAAACACACTCACTTAAGTCAAAATAAACATTTTTTGCTGTAACTTACACAGTTAGTGTTTTATGTTAACAAATAAAATGAGTTTGATGCTGAGGTATGACGTTTGGTCTAACTGAACTTAGCTATAGAATAGATTTATGGGGTTACTCAGCCGATTTTGGGGACGTCGTTTTGCTGCAGAAGAAGGCTGTATGGGTTGTTGTGTCTGCTAGTCACTTAAAACATTGCAGACCTATATTCGAAGAAGCGTCAATATACTCACCGTATATGGACAGTACATTCTCACAATTCTCTGCATCTTGAACAACAACATTTCAAGCTATGTCCAAAGGGGTGATCTTCACTCATACAATGTAAGATCAAGATCTAACTCTGAATACACACTACTTCAGACTGGACTTCTCCAGACTTCAAATCATCTCACTGGGGTTTTGATTCCCACATAAATTTGTTTTTCCACCCTTTTTTCTTTATTTAAAAGCAATTTTTTTACGTCAAATAGTGATTTTTTATCACTTAAGTTCAGTCTCATAAAGTAATCTTTCACCGCCATATTTCACTAATAACCCAAGACAGAAGATCGACCCTTCAGAAACCAACAGCGCAGTCAGAAGATTCCTCCACCTACCCAAAATTTGTATTTTTCCATAATTCTGGCCTTTATTCCGAATTAATTCACCTTGTTTTTGTCAGCATTTTTCCCATTTAGTATCCAATCCACTCTTTTCCTTTGTAAAAACGTCTTTGTGAGGTAAGGAGTCAAACATAACCAAAACCAAATAGCCTTTGTATGAACATGTTCTCTTAGGCAGTCTTCTTTTGTTTTTACAAATATAAAAATTAAAAATATATAAAATAGCCTAATAATAAACACAATTAACTGACAAAAAATTAAGGATAAAAAGTGATAGGCCAAGGCTAGGTTGCAAGCTCAAACTCCAATTAATTTTCGTTGGAATACTAGGCAAGCCAAATCAGAGAACTTATTTAGCCTATTAAAATAGCTAATTTAAGTTAGCTTGTGGTTATTGTAATTTTGCAATAATTTTGGGCGTTGATTCAATTGGGGCATCATTGGGGACTCGACTCTTAGGGCAGCGGCAAGCATAATAAAAGACAACTATAGACTGAACGTGTGTACAAAGGTGATACCTGGTGCACAAATTAGAAACATTAGCAAATACTTAACGGAAATAAATGAGATCCCTCCAAAAGTCATAATAAACATAGGCTCTAATAATATCGCTGGTTCCAAAACCCAAAACCACACCATGAGGCCACTCTGGCTAACCATAGAATCTGCCCAAAAAAGATTCCCCAAAACTAAATGGTTCGTAAATGGAGTACTTTTTAGAAGAGATATCAGAGACAAATATATATACTTGAAACTATCAAAGCCTTTAAATTTATGTGTAGCCACTTAAAAATATCCTACATAGACACTAACCTGGTCAGCGCAGACAGTAATTATAGGCCTGATGGCATTCATCCCAATAAAAACGGAGCAACTGTACTTGCCGGCTTGATCATAAGAGAATCAAAGTTGGAGTGCCCCGCCAACCTGTACAATGAAATCCTTATAGGCTTAGACCAAACACCTAAAGATGGCTTGAATGCCCCTCAAACCAGTGCACACCTCCGGAACAGTGCTGACACATCTGCCTCTGTGTCAACCACTCCTCGGTCGACAATCATGATGACAACCGATATAGAAACTACAACCATACCCGACGAGGAACACGAGACTGGGGACGGCGTCCCAGACGGGCCCGCTGCCTCTAAATCAACAACTGGCCCTAAAACCGGGACAGACTCCCGACCCCCAACTGACTCCCGAACTGTGACAGGTGAAACAGTCAACACCACACAAAAAAACTGCTTAAAGACCAAAAACCCCAAACAAACCTGGGCTTAGCCCTATACAAACCAACCAGCCTAATCACAACCAGCAATAGAAACATTACAAACAATAGGCCCTTTCACTTTCAGACCTCTAATAAAAAAAAGAAACTTAAAATCATGCACCTCAACATCCAAAGAGGATTACAAAATAAAAGTAGCAGACTAGAAATTGAACTTAACCTAGTAAATCCTGACATTCTGATAATATCCGAACATGGTCACACAACCGAACAAATGGGGTCCATAAACATTGAAGGCTATAACGTTGTCAGTAATTTTTCTAGGGAAAATAACAAATGGGGTGGAATAGCGATTTTTGCCTCCCACTCGATCATGGATAACTGTGAGAAAATAGACACTAAAAACTTCTGCGAAGAATTATCTTCAGAAATAACAGCAGTTAACCTAAAAAAAAAAACGCACCATAATAATTGGCGTGTATAGGTGTCCATCAACAACAGTTGATAGCCTATTTCATCATCTGGATCCTTTTCTTTCATGCTATACTGGGACAAGAAAAGAGGTAGTCCTATTGGGAGACCTGAATATCAACCTACTCCTTCCCCAAGACGCTAACACAATAAAACTTAAAAATCTGGCCAAAGAACATAACCTTAAAGCTGGGAATCTTCCATGCACAAGGATCACCCCGACCTCTACCAGCTCTATTGATGATATATAGCTCTATTCTATGATATATGCCTGACCAATATTGACTCCGAAAACCTGACACTACAAACCCACAAAATCCCGTTTTCCGACCATCTAGGTATAAGCTGCTCTATTAAAAACATAACAACCGGCAACAAGAAGCCTATAAAGAAACTAATTAGGACAACAAGTAAACTCAAAAAGAAACTCTTAAAGAAAACCTAAAACTGCAAGATTGGTCTGAGGTGTTTACTGCTAAGTCAGTGGATGATAAATATATAAACTTTACTAGAATTTTAATAGGCGAAATTAATAATGCTATGCCAAAAAAAAATTATAAACTTAAAGACTAAACAAAATAAAAAATTCTGGGATGACAACACGATTAAACTGAAAAAACTGTTAAATCTTGCACATGATAAATATAATCTCACCAGCCTTGAAAGGGATAAGCTGACCTACTCTAACCTCAAGAAGGCTTATGACCACAACACTAAGAAGAGCAAATCAGAACATACTATGAAGAAAATAACTGAAGCCCCAAACAGAAATAAGGCTATTTGGCAGAAAATAAACAGGGAACGAAACAACAGCGAAACAAAGGAACACAATATTACTCTAAACATCAACGGTAACCAAATCTCAGACCCCAAAAAAATATGTAATAGTTTCAATACCTTCTTTATTAACATTGGACAAACAAAAAAAAACACTTCTCCCACAACAAAACAATAACGACAATAGACCACACAACAATAGACTAGACAGCAACACCCAACTCTCCAACTTCAGCACAGTAACAAAGAAAGATCTGGAAAAACTTTTTAAACTCCTTCCTCCTAAAAATTCTGCTGGACTCGATGAAATCTCCAACAAAATGC
This sequence comes from Nephotettix cincticeps, assembly GCA_023375725.1. Lineage (NCBI taxonomy): Eukaryota > Metazoa > Arthropoda > Insecta > Hemiptera > Cicadellidae > Nephotettix > Nephotettix cincticeps. The sequence goes on along the minus strand of CM041790.1, from coordinate 26,693,462 downwards.
TGAAGCACTGCCAGGATGAACTGATAATGCCACTCCTTGATATTATAAACACCTCAATAGCCCAGGCCACTGTCCCTAAGGCAATGAAACAAGCTTTAGTCTACCCAAAACACAAAAAAGGCGACACATGCGCCATTGAAAACTATCGCCCAATCTCAGTCTTGCCAGTATTGTCAAAATATCTTGAGAAAGTTATAAACCTGCAGCTCACAACATACCTAGAAAACAACTTACTGCTCAACGAAAACCAACACGGCTTTAGAGAAAAAAAATCAATAAATACGGCACTGGCCCAATTATGCGATAACATAACCAAAATTTGGGAAGACAAAAGGGAAGCAAATGGCATTTTTCTTGACTTGCAGAAGGCTTTTGACTCACTCGACCGAAACATCCTGCTCGAGAAACTTAAAACACTGAACATAAAAGACAGAGCTCTCGCCTGGATCCAAGACTACCTAAGCCACCGATTCCAGCTGATAGAAACAGACTACCAGATCAACAACCAAATCACCAAAATTAGATCCAGACTTCAACTAACCCGGACCGGAATCCCTCAAGGATCGGTGCTTGGACCCCTGCTTTTCCTGGTCTATATTGACTCTTTTCCAGCATTACTACCAGAAGACAATGTGTGCATCATGTTTGCGGACGACACAACGATCGTCATCCCCCACACACCTGACAGCAGCAACTTTGAAGAAACCCTGGACCTGGCCGACAGCATATGCCAAGACATAAACCTTACCATAAATAAAACTAAATCAATACACATAAACTTTTCTAGTATTAACAACAGAACTCAAATAGAACATGCCAACCAAAACTGCAATAGAACCAACATAACCATGAAATCCACTAAATTCCTTGGAATCACAGTGGACGAAAACCTAAACTGGCACCTACATATAGACAGCCTACATAAAAAATTATCATCTGCACTCTTCGCCCTCAGACGGATCAGACAAATCACAGACCAAAAAACCGCTTTAATGGCCTACCATGCAATTTTCGCTACACACCTGAAATTCGGAATTATAGCTTGGGGAGGAGCAAGCGAAACAACAATTCCAAAAAATTTTTTACTTCAAAAAAAGACAGTCCGTATCATAGATCAGACACACCACCAAGAGCACTGCAGGCCTATCTTTACAAAGCTTAACATTCTCACCCTAACCTTCCAATACATCCTTGACACAATAAATTTCACAAAAAATAACCCTCCTAAATTAAGGCAAAAATGCCACAGCTACAATATCAGATCAGGAAACAATCTCAATATACAACAACATAGGCTTCAAAAAACCAGTAAAACACCCTCACAAATGGGGGTAAAACTATACAACAAACTTCCGGAACATTTAAAATCAATAACCGACATTAAAAAATTCTCGAAAACCTTAAAAAAATAACTACTAACTAGGCCATATTACAACACTGCAGAGTTTCTCGAGGAACACAGCCATAATAGGGCCACCTAAAAAAAAAAAAAAAAAAGAGAGAGAAAATAACTAAATGAATAAAATAAATCAAAAAGGCTCACTACACTTACACACACACATATAAACACCCCCCCCCCCAACTTGACAATTTTCCAGTCTCTACGACTGCAAAGAAGAGGATCGATGTAAGATGTAATTCATTGCGATGGCTGCTCCCGTTGGTAACATTCTTGGAAAGAGGGTTCAGGACTAAAGAAAAAAATTCAGAATGATAAAAAAGAAGGACTTTAGGGCTTGTAAAAGTTTTATTGATTTGTATAAAATATTAAATTTTCAAGACGAAACTGTGCCATTGAATGAGAAAGTTTTTGAAGTTAGGGACCTAAATAGGCTAATTTTTGAAGAAAATAAAGAACTCAAGGCTAATATTAGGCTACTTGAAAATCAGTTAAATGAGCTCAAAACTAGCATAAGTAGTGTTTCAACCTAACCATTCAATGTTCCCCCTACTCTACCACAATGTGGTCCACGGGTAGTTGCCTCGCACTGTTCTTCAAGCAAAAAAATGCTGATGAGACTAAAAAATCTTTTGTTAGTATTAATCGTAAATTCGATTTCACAAACATTCATTTAATTGCAGACAGTCATGGTCGTAAATTAACAGAAATTGTTGAAGATAAGCTTGTTGATAATAGTCTTAAAGGGAGAAGGTAGGTAAAAACTTCAAAAAATAAATTTTTCGATTTTAGCTGAATCATGTACTCTGTTCTTTTCTGAATACAGTGATAACACTTGATGTGGAACAATTATTTGTGTTTGTAATTATGTTTTAAAGTCACAGTTACGCCTAATTTTACTTCACTAAGGACGGCAAGCTCATAATCGAATTTTCAGTGTTCATACAGTAACTTAAGGCCTATACTGCATTGTCATATTAGTTACTTTTTCACATTTCTCTCTTAGCCTGTCTGTAGTGAAGTCAATAGCATAGCAGAAACAGACATCTGCTATATGAGTAGGCCTACTATTTATTGGTGTGAAAATTGAAAATAAAGTGAGGTTATGTTATTACATTACTATTACAACTTAAATCACAATTTCCATGATAAGTGTTTTTTATTAACAAATGTTCCTTTATCTCAACTTCAGGTTGTCTTAGAAGGCTGACATTTTTACTGTTGTTTTATAAATGTGTATTACACTTACTGTACCAAAAGGATAATTGTATAGGGTGTAGTTTTTTAAATAAAACATACTGTATTTTGTAAAAAAGTTGAATTTATTTTTATAAAAATTTTAATGTCACTTAAAATGTTTATTTTTTTGTTGTAATATTATAACTCTGGTACAGTGCCATCATAAATTGGTAGTCAAGACAAAGTAAAAAGATGTAGCTTATGTAGTCTTATTGCTAAAGGTTATCCTTACTCCCATAAGAAACACATGGTGGGCACTCCAGCAGCCTTCTCCCTTCAAGGATTTCTTCAGATATTTACCCTGGTGCTCCAATGCATTATTACACCAAGAACTTAAATGAGACTAGAAATTGCAAAGATAAGGAAATTAGATGCATTAATGTCATCATCACAGGCGTAAACGATATATCGGAGAATGTTGTTGACAGCATGATCGATAAAGTGAGCTCAAGATTTAGTGAGGATGAGGAATGTTTAGTGGTAGTACCCTATAGGTATGATGACATTAGTTTTAATGATTCAATTAAGTATCAAAACAAAAAACTTGAAGAACTTAGCAGTAGGTTAGGCTGGTGCTACATCCCCATAAGTTTTGCTTTATTCCGTATACACTTTACAAGGCAAATTTTACACTTAAATGAACAAGGAAAAGAAATTGTTTCATAATAGCAGACTCAGTTAGGAAACTCAAAACTAGTTTTTTAGGTTAAGTTCAGTATTTTTAAGTAGACCGAGGCTAATTAACATTCCAACTGTAAATTGTAAACTGGAGCCTCAAATTAAATTGCAAATTAACTCTAATTTTTTTCTTAATCTAGTTTATCGGAATGTTCAGAGAGGACTTTTTACCAGAAGAGATCAAATTGAATTTTTCTTGATGAAGAGCAGCACCAATTTTTCTTGTGTCTGAGCAACAAAACCAGTACACATCGGAAAGCATTCATTTGGCAAATTACAATCTTTGCGCTGCCTTTGGTAGAGAGGACAAGTTATGCGGTAGCACCGCCATTTTTATAAAGAAAAATCGAACCCAAATACGTGACGATCATCAATCCAACACTGGTGCAAGTCAATTTTCGATTTCCTAAATTTTAGAAATTTCTGAGGTTATGTTAAGTCTGCTTTAACACACAGACTCCCACAAATGATCACAACAGCTTAAACTGATTTTTGAATCTTTGGATAAGTATCTGTTTTCAATAGCCAAACAGTCTCGCAATTTGATCATCGCCGGAGATTCTAATCTTGACCCAACCACCAATGAAAATCTTGATATTTGTAAAACTGGCCAAATGACTTAATTTAAGTATTCTATTGGTTTGACTGAATAAATAAAAATTGTTTAAAGAATATAACGGATTATACATGTAATTTTTAATTTTATTTCCAATTTAGTTGAATTGTTTTCTATTAACTTATCTCAAGTTTAAACCGGATGGAAATTTTAGAATCAGCTGTTGTGCCAATTCAGAATTCCTCAAAATTAGTTTGTTGCTTTTTGCATGTTGATGTACTGTAGTTTAATTTTGTGAAGGGCTTTAAGCTCATAGCAGCTTTCAAAATGTTGGTTGTGGTGAGAAGCATGATTATAAATAGATTTCCTTTGATTTTCATGTACCTTATCAAATTGATGGCCAGTCATACGAACTCGAAGTGAATTCAATGTTTGACCAATATCTTTGCGTCTTTGATGATAGTTGGTAAATCACGTTGTGGATTTCTCCAATTCCAACTAAAGGGTAAACTTTGTCACAGTGCTTTTAAATTCAGTGGAATTATTTATAATTTTGCAAATGCCACAACAAGGCTTATGGCATGGTTTAGGTCGTGACAATTACCTAATTATATAGTTCGGGAATTTGCATTTTGGGTCACCATCATATTTTTTAAATTTTGTGGCCTTTTGAAAAAACAACATGAGGTGGTCTGGTAAATAGATTTTGAGTTACTGGAGAAGATTTTAAAACGTCAAATGCTGCTTTCATTAGTGTTAATTTTATGTAGTCCAGGGAAATATTCTGTGATAAATTTGGGTCCTTGGAGTAGTTCTTTTTGTTTACATTTTTGACATTTATAAATTGGTTATTTAACATTTTTTGGGAGTCCTCTTGCAATGAAAGCAGAATTTAGTTTAGATATATATTTTTCAAAGTCAGACCTGTCACTAGATTGCACTAATCGACAGACTTTATGGAATAGACTTTTTCATGTACATTGGGAACAGCTCTGACAGTGCAAGTAATACATTTTTTTAGTATCTTTAATATAAACTTTTGTTTTCAATTTATTGTGACTAATAAATACGTGACTGATCTTGAAGAATAGTTCCAGGTAAATTTTAAACAGCAATACTCGTTCAAATTTTGCAAAAAAATTTTAGGAATCTAATCCATGCTGCCAAACAATGAATATGTCATCAATATATCTAAGCCAAACAAGAGGGGGAAATGTACATCCCAGGAGAAAATTTCGTTCTATTAGCCCCATAAATAAAATGGTATAGGATGGGGCCATATGTGTTCCCAACCCTGTACCTTTGATTTGTAAATAATTTTTGTTGAAAAAATTTTAAGTTGTTTGTAGTTAAAATCATATGAATTAATGTAGTCAAAATCTAGTGAAGGGTTTAGCATTGATGGGTCTAGTATTTAGAGAGTGTTTGGCAGCCTTCAGACCACCGTCATGAGGAATGTTTGTATATAATGATTCAAAATCAACTGTTATCTATAATATTATAAAGAAGAGGTGGTTTCTGTATGTTTGTGGGTTTGTGTGTTTGTGGGTTTGTGTGTTTGTTGTGGCAAGTGAACGCAAAAAATACTGAACCAAACAGTTTGAAATTTTACACAAAGACAGATTTTAAACTCATGCAACACATAGGCATACTCATTTCCTTAAAATCCTCTCGGGCTACGCCCTGTGAACGTCCTAAGTTTCAATGTTTACATTTTTAGAAAATGAAAACATAAAATTACTTGAATGTCAACAGCTGTGAACACTAAAATTTGACAGTTCGAGAAGCAGAAGACATGGTTGCTGTAAATACCCTGGGATTCAATGTTTACAGTTTTTAATGTCAACATCAGTTTACTTTACATTTTGACAGTTCGGTAAGAAAAAGAAATAAAGTTAATTTTTACACATAAACTGCTGGATCGAAATTAGTGAATTATTAGTTCGAAATAGTGGAATGGTAGATTTTTAATTTTCTCCCGATGCCTGCCTCTATTACGTTAATGCTTATTCTCTCCCAATATTTGACATATGTTACTTTGTCATGTTTAGATATATACTTAGACACGTGTTTTGTCATTTTGTAAACAATAAAGAATTAATTATCAATAACTTAAATGTATCAGTAGAGCCTACACCTCTCAGCCTTTTTTACCCGTGCGAAGAACGGGTACTTTGGCTAGTCTATAATATTATAAAGAAGAGGTGGTTTCTGTATGTTTGTTTGTGGGTTTGTTGTGGCAAGTAAATGCGAAAAATACTGAACCGACCGGTTTGAAATTTTACACAAAGGTAGATCTTAAACTCATGCAACACATAGGCATACTCATTTCCTTAAAATCCTCTCGGGCTACGCTCTGTGAACGTCCTAAGTTTCAATGTTTACATTTTTAGAGAATGAAAACATAAAATTACTTGAATGTCAACAGCTGTGAATACTAAAATTTGACAGTTCGAGAAGAAGAAGAAAGAGCTGCTGTGACCGTCCTAGGTTTCAATGTTTACATTTTCTAATGACAACATCTGTTGGCACTATATTTTGACAGTTCGGGAAGAAGAAGAAATAAAGTTGATTTTTCAGTTAAACTGCTGGATCGAAATTAGTGAATTATTTGAAATAGCGGAATGGTAGATTTAAATTTTTTTCCGACGACTGTCTCTTTTACATTAATCCTTATCCTCTCCCAATATTTGACAGATGTTACTTTCAAATGTTGTAGACACTTGTGTTTTGTCATTTTGTAAACAATGAAGAATTAATTAACAATACCTTAAATGTATCAAAAGAGCCTACACCTTTCAGCCTTTTTAGCCCGTGCGAAGAACGGGTACTTTGGCTAGTAATATTATAAAGAAGATGTGGTTTCTGTATGTTTGTTTGTGGGTTTGTGCGTTTGTGGGTTTGTTGTGGCAAGTAAATGCGAAAAATACTGAACCGACCGGTTTGAAATTTCACATAAAGGTAGATCTTTAACTCATGCAACACATAGGCATACTCATTTCCTTAAAATCCTCTCGGGATACGCCCTGTGAACGTCCTAAGTTTTAATGTTTACATTTTTAGAGAATGAAAACAAAAAATTACTTGAATGTCAACAGCTGTGAACCACTAAAATTTGACAGTGTTTTGTCATTTTGTAAACAATGAAGAATTAATTAACAATACCTTAAATGTATCAGTAGAGCCTACACATTTCAGAATTTTTAACCCGTACGAAGAACGGGTACTTTGGCTAGTAAGTAATAAATCTGGAGTTTGAGTTAGGTTAACACCTTAAATTTTATTTAGAAAGGAAAGTCATTAGTGTCTTTTATATATGATGGTTTGCACTAAAGGATTAATTTTTATCCACAAAAGAAGTAATCCTTTCTGTGGTTGAGCCAATACTTGACAGCATGGATCTTCCAGGTGGAGGTCTTGAAGGTTTGTGAATTTTTGGAAGGTTTAAAATTCTGGTGCTGTGGTGTTCAAATTGGTCCATATAAGTTCTATGGATTTTATAGATAAATCTTCTGCTGGATACATTTATCTAAAATTTCTTTTCTTTCTTCATTGAAATGGGTAGTAGGGTCCTCTTCAAGTTCTTGATAGGTGGAGTTATTGTTTAGCTGTCGTTCACACTCAGCTATATAATCTGTTCTATTGAGAAGGACGATACTGTTCCCTTTGTCAGCCGGCAGAGTTACATACATATATACATATCGCACATCGTCCTGGTTGACCATCTCCTGGCATGGGACCTGTCATTTGAGCTCTTCGTCATTTAGTAGATTGTCATCCAATACGAGTACTGTAGTATATTTACATTTTTCTGCAATGATCTATCGACTTTTCATTCAAAATTTTATAAGGCTTTTAGATTTAGGTAAACTGTCAGGGAATAAAGGATCCACTAGATTCGTAATGATTACAAACATGATTTTATATTAATATATATTTATTTATTTATTTAATCGACATTTCCCCATTAGGAGAGCGATTGAACTTAAATACATGATTTTAATTTTGAACGTTTTCCCTCTTCCTCTTCCAGAAACTCTTCATTCTCTCAGAATGTTCTCTCTTCCTTTCTTCTGTCCACTTTTTGTTAGGTTGTTGCGTTGTTCTTTGCTCGAACTTCACATTCATGATTTTATTCCGGCACTCGTTGCGGTCATCGAGGTTTTCTATCTTGATCTCTTGCATGTCCTTCTGAACCTCCTTTAGCCATTCCGTGCTGCATTTACTCTTTGTTATAATGTCGAGTAGTTTCTTTGCTATCCTGGTGTTCTCCATTCTGTATATATGTACGTAGAATTTCGCTCGGCGTTTCCTTATTTCTTCAGTTATTGTATCAGTCTTTTGATATAGTTCTTTCTGAGGTCTCTTCATCCAAATACCATTTCTGTTTATTGCTCCGTAGATCTTCCTCAGAATTTTACGTTCTTGCTTTTCCATTTCCTTAATTTTGGAGTGACCACCAATTACCATTGTTTCAGATGCGTATGTTGCTTCTGGAAGTATCACGGTTTTGTATATATATATATATATATATAAAGTAAAGTTAAAATAATTAACTGAGTATCCTTGACAAACATTATTTTATTTCAACAACCATTTTATTTTAAAGGCCATTTTCAAGTTCAAGAATTTTCAAGAACTTGAAAATGGCCTTTAAAGGTTGAAACATGTTGTTGAAATAAAATAATGTTTGTCAAGGATACTCAGTTAATTATTTTAACTTTACTTTATATAACAGTAATCCTTAAAGGTGAACTATATAGATCAAATATATATATATCAATCCTGGAATAGAAATCAAGAATGTTATTTGTGTTTAAATTCAGCCACTGACTCAGTTTATCCATCTGTGCTGGTTATCACAGTGGCGGCTCGTGAGTGAAATGCTAGAGGGGGGCGTACACGGGGGGTCTGGGGGTTATGGATTACCCCCCAGGAGAGGGAAGTCCGGGTGTTCTCCCTGCAGCAATTTTTTTTAAATATTGTGTATTTTAGTGACTTGTTAAAGCAATCTAGGTATTAAATTTGTGATGCATGTGTTTAGTTTTTAGCTAAAATATCTAGTTTTCCTCACAAACCTTGAATAATAAATATTATACTCTTGGTCTTATGAATCAACTTAATTTGGACTCCCAATTGTATGGAAAAATTATATTGAAAAAACCCTTATTTGTTGCAATACTTTGTAAATAAAAACGTAAATCCCTTTTAACATTTTAGCGCCTTCATTTTTACAAGGATGTACCTGCAATACACTACTGTTCCTCGTTTTGCAAACATAAGATGTTCTTAAACAAAAAATATATTTGCAATGATTACCTCCTCTGGACAACAAACACTACTAGAATTCGTAGCTTTGCTAATGTAGAAGCATTGTTTTCTGGTACACAGTTAACAGTAAGTTAACTGTGTACTTGTAGTGTAAAACTACACTACTTAGTTAGATGAACACAAACATAACCTCTGTTACACACAAAACAAACAGACGAACGGCACGCGGCAATCAACTGTCAACTCACCACAAATGTTGCTCTGCGCATGCGCGGACGGCGTCCCAAGAGTTCCATAAGAGATACTCTTAGACGCGTTATAACACCAGCCACCCCCACCACTACCTCTCTTCATATAAATGCATTGTGATGGATTCGGACGTTCTGGCGAGCGTCCCATGGCTACAAATACGAACTTTTCGCGCTATTTTTGTATGTTTTTCCCTATAATGTTGTTGTATACGACTGTTAAAACATTTTGGTTAGTTGGATCTATAGTTTTAACTAAATAAGTATTTAATTATTTTTTTCCTTTTTCAAATCTTTGGGGGGGCAGCGTCCGAGAGTCCTTATAATAGGCAAGCTGCCACTGGGTTATCGACTTCTCGACTAAAATTCATCCGTGCTACAGAGTGTTACAATATGTGGAACTCTTACATTTTTGTCTTTAGCAGAGGGATGATACATTTTAAATTTCAAGTATTCTAAATATAACTTTGGTGTTTTGGAAAGGATATCATATAAAAGTCAATAGAAAACCTATTTAGACTATAAGAAAGTATTATCTCAGCTAAGTTCAATACTTGGGTTAAGTGGAAATGTTGGATATGCTGATTGGTCTAACATGAGTGATATAATTCTAATGATATTTTTTTGTTTCTAGTGGGCACATGCGACAGATGAACAGAATGGTGAGAAGTATGAACTCGATGTTCAGCCAGCCGTTCGGTAGCCTGCTTGGACCAGGGATGGGTACAGACCTGATGCCATTTGGTGGTGGAGGCGGGGCCATGATGCCATTCGGGTTTCCGAACATGAACCATCTGTTTAGTATGAATCAAATGGGAAATAACCCCAACTGCCACTCTTACTCGTCCAGTACTGTAATGACTATGACTAACGGGCCTGACGGTCGTCCCCAGGTATGTTGACTGTATTTGATGCCTTCATAATTAGTAAGAACAAATTACTCTCTTTAAAAAATATTTGATTAGTGTTTTACAATAGCCTGTGAATCATGAAAATGATTTAGATTAATTGGGAAGAAGCTAAAAATAGCCTAACGCTATTTTTGTCCTTATTTTTGTTAAATGCTAGGTAATGTTTTTTAATAAGAGTTTTGATTCAGTAATTTCACAATGTTTTTGCTTATTTGTGTTACTAAGCAAAGCAATAATCTTAATTCTTTTTTCGCCGGTTTTACACGCATATACATGCGAAATATGCAACGCCTAATGCAAGTAATTGTTCATCAATTGATAAGTATGATCTAAGTTTTTAGTTGTTCTTTCAAGAGCTGATGAACATTTCCCATTCATCTCTGATTATAGCGAATCTGTCTTGACGGAACCGTTGTTCTCTGGTTTCCATAGAGTCAAATCGCAAACACTCCAGTAAAAAGTCAAAACGAACACAACTCATCGATGATATATACAACTCCATCAAGATATATACAGGTGCTCATTGAAGTCGGGAACAGAGTTCGAGGGGTGATAGTACTCATCAAAATAAACAAAAAATTTCCTAAAAACATATGTCGAAAAATCCTTCCTTTAATCACCAGCCGCCATTTTGTAGTTTATACAAAAAATTGTATATATCAAGAACTATTTAAGATACAGAAACCAAATTTTGCACACATATTTATTGGCCAAAGAGAAAAATAATTCATTTAGTTTGCTTTTATATTTTCAAAATGGCGGCGGTTAAATTTTTTTAATTCAAATAACAAAAAAATCATTAACTTTATAAGATTTTTTATGAAATAAAAAGATTCCAATTTTAATTTATAATCGAACGGTACTTTGGTGAACGATATCCGTCCACGGATAAGCGAAAAAATGCACTTTTAATGTTGGATTACGAGGCCACCGCGTGCTGGCACAAATCTTAATCTTAGCAGAAAACTTACGATGGAGAACAATTACGCTCAAATGGCTCATTCAGTAGGCCTTAATAGCATTTGTTGTTTTGTAACTTTTTCAGACTGCAATTTACAATATGTTAAAAATAATATTTTACAGTACTTGATTAGTGTCTGCAATTTACAATATGTTTAAGTAATTCCATAGAAATTTTGACGACACAGCGTTTTTTCACGTATATTACCGACGGGATTGATTAATAATTTTTTGGTTTCACCCGATTTTAGATCGTGGCATGCGGATCAAAATTCTTGGCCCGACACAAAGTAAAAAATACAGGCCCTGCAGATCCCTATAAAAAATAATACCCTGGTCGCAGCAGACCTGCGTACTCAGGGAATTTCCAAATCAATAATTAAATATATGATAATTTTTATTAAAATACTAGCTGACCCGGCGAACTTCGTAACGCCTCACAGTAAACACATGTTAACTTTAAGTTTGGCCATGTTCTGAAGTCGAATAGCAATACGGCTTCATTGTGAAAGGTTATATATTCTGGGTTGCTGCATAGTGAATAACAATACTGAAACGATAAAACATATTAATATAATTCCCATAAAACAAATAAATCTGAGTGGATTAATTCACAATTTTCAAATTCAATTCAAACCCAAACGAACCCTAACCGTAATACGGCTTTTATAGGAAAGATGTATAGCAGCTGATTATTATAATAAACGTAATAATATAAACATTGTAATTATCATATAAACACGTGACTTTAATCACACAGAAAATAAAAATATAAATACATAATCCCCCAAAACCGTTAACTATTAACGTGGTGAATAAAGCTGTTCATTTTTTACAGTACACATTTACTTCATAGTTTAACATTAATGAATGATTCAGATGGCATTAGATAGTAAAGCATACAGTATTGCTAATCGAAAGTAAACCAATCAGCTGTAGCTAAGAAATCAAATGTTTTCATTGTAGACAATTTCCAAACAAACTTACTCTCCATAAGGTTAACATTTAACATTTTGTAAACATTAACAAAATTTCATGGTGATCGGATGAGTAGTTTGGCAACGTATAAAGGACATACATACATACATACATACATACATACATACATACATACATACATTCAATTTTATATATAGAGATGTCCATAAACATGAGAATTATTTGTCTATTCTCCAAGATTAACATAGGAAAGAGTGTGCAGGTTAGCTGCTGTGAGCAACACTGAAAGAAGTCATTTCTACCATAAAAAAATTTTATCTTAACATTTATACCAACTTTCATCAACATCTGTCCATAAATAAAAGAGTTTGCCTATTCCCTATAAGATTAATATGGGAAAAGAGTATGCAGGTTAGCTACCATGATAAACACATAAACTATGATTTTTAAGCATAAATGGATAGATCTCAACCACATGAAGCTAAATATCAAGTTTTATCCTAAATATTGATTAATATGGGAAATATTAATTTTTCTTTATAGGTTTACCGTGAATGCCAATTCAAGCCAACAAAGCCACAAATGTGGTTTCTGGATTCCAATATGTAATAAGCACATATTACCAAATTATTCCAAATACATAATTTCTAAATTGATGTATTTGTAGGTCTATCAAGCTTCGCAGTCTGTGCGGCAGGGCCCTGGGGGTGTGAAGGAGACGAAGAAAGCTGTAGCTGACTCGCGAACTGGTGTGAAGAAGATGGCGATTGGCCATCACATTGGCGATCGAGCTCACATCATTGAAAGGGAGCAGAACTTGCGAACAGGCGACCAGGAGGAGCGCCAGGACTACATCAACCTTGATGAGGGTACAGATGCCATATGTCTCTATTTTAACTGTTAACTGTTATTTTCTATTTTATCTCTTTAAACATTCAATGTGATCACCCAGGGTGTTGTGTTTAGTCAACATTATTGTGTATCAATGTTTTTTGACATAGATATGTCTTAGCTCTGGAGGGTGTAGACAATTTGAGCAATCAAAATTTGAAAAAGTGACGTCATATGGTCAGTAATGTCATAGTTTGGTTATAAGAACAGCTGTTTAGATGAACTGAAAACTAGAGTTGTGTGGATAGTGAATTATTTTTTTGGATCGGATAGTTAGGGCTCGAATCTGATAGTTGTCTGATTCAGATACTCGCAGTAACACAGTGGAATCACACTTATCTAAGAATAAATTAGGAAAAAATCAATAAAATTTTATCAAAATTATTAAATGGTACATAAAAAATCATAAATTCTTCATAGGATTAACAACAAAACTAAAAATTTTACTTCGCTGCATTTAAAAGTACCGGTAACAAATTTTAATATGGCATAATTCACAAATGAAATCAACAGAAACCTCATAATTTGCTATTAAATTATATCAACAGTTCTTCAAAGTTAGTTACATCAACTATGGATAGATTGATGTTACATCAACTATGGATAGATTGATAAGTAATAATTCTCAATTTTATTTCATGATTCAACTATTTTGTTTATCACAATGATAAAAACAAATCACCATTAACAAAGAACCAAGACGACATTGGGCTGATGCCATCGGCTATCTGTGTATCGGTAGGGATATGCGATATTTCTGTACCTTTGACAAAGTCACCGATATGGTTCTGTCACTGATATATCGGTGACAATCGGTACTAAAAAAAAACCCAGTGAGACCGCAGCTGCTATCAAACAAAGGCCTGTGCGCAGGCGTTAATAATGTGTAAATTCCTTCAACAAAGAAAAAATGTAGAGTGAAAGTGAAGTGAATGAAGTGGAAAATTTGTTGGTTATGTGGACACTGAACGACAAAATAGGCCAAATGTAAATTTGGCAACACTTTATCGTATTGTTCAAACCCGAAGAGCTTGAGAATGCGATAACGAAACATTTGATCGTCTACGTAGACGATCAAGATGAAGTTGTATTATTTTTGCTGGAAATACCGTCGCAAAACAAGCTTTTATGATGGTTTGTTACCAATAGGGATCTGCGGTACAGGAAATTATGAGGTCGGTACAGTACGGTAAGGTACAAATTTTTGTACCTCGGTTCTCGGTACAAATTCTGTACAGTACGGTACACGAGAATAATGCCGCTAGTAACATTGACTGATCTCATCCTTTTATTCATAAGTATTTTCCAGAACTTAATTAGTGAAAACATTGAGAAAGGAGTTTAAAAAAAGATATACAATGTCAAAAGAAATGTACTAATTTTCAAACTGTAATATGATTTTTAAATCTATTCTTTAAAAAACATCTCACTGTGACATCTCACTGTGAGATGTCAGCGAGGTGCAATTGTATAGCGCTATAGAAGTCAAAAATTACTGTCACGGTGCTGCCATCTGCGAGCTAATACATGCAACTACTCTGTAGTTCCCTATTCTGACGCTTGAGTTCGTTACTTTGCCGCTAGAGTATGCTTTTATAGCCAAATAAGCGCTTTCTTTTCCTAGGCACTGGATGGCCGTGGTGGCTAACGCGCTACGCTGACGAGCGTAACGTTCTAGCCATTCGGAAGTGCTAGGGTTCGAATCCCGACCATGAGCAATCCCAATTTGGCTTGCAAATGTGTGGTATAGTGGCGTGGAGGGCCCACCTTAAATAAACGGTGACCGGCTTGGGTGGAAGTTGACGGCATTTGTAGGCTTAATTGGGATTGCAGTGGACACCTATTTTGCTTTTATGGTTAGTGGTTATAAGGGGGGCATGTTTTGTGTTTTTTTTGTGTATGCTTGGTATTTTATGAAGATTTGCATAAAAATAACAAAATTTAAATAGTCATAGCACTTGGGAGGGTTAAACATTATAATTTATGTTGTAACTAATTAATAAGAGGAAATAATCTTCTCAAGTCTATATGAAACTAAGGATGAGCAAACAAAATAAAATACCCCCTCGCAGCAGGCCTGCGTACTCAGCGAATTTCCAAATCAATAATATACTAATAATAATAATATATGACAAGTTTGGTCAAAATCTGTCGATAAGCGTGAGAATTATTTGCCTATTCTCCATAAGATTAACATGGGAAAGAGTGTGCAGGTTTGCTGCTGTGAGGAACACTGAAAGTAGGAATTTATACCATCAAAAATTTGTATTTTTAACATTCATACCAACTTTCATCAACATCTGTCCATAAATAAAGGAGTTTGCCTATTCCCTATATGATTAATATGGGAAAAGAGTATGCAGGTTTGCTGCCATGATAAACACATAAACTATGATTTTTAAGCATAAATGGATAGATCTCAACCACATGAAGCTAAATATCAAGTTTTATCCAAAAATATTGATTAATATGGGAAATATTAATTTTTCTTTATCCTCCATAAGATTAACATTGGAGCCCCACAATACAACGTACTGTGTTTAGATTTTTTAATATCTCGGTAACCGCTGGAGATAGAGAAAAACTTTAAGGAGCTTAATTGTGTAGTTTTTTAAGCTGATTCCAATGGTGAAATATGAAATTAGAAATATTTAAAAATTACATGTGAAAAATGCAAAAAAACCCATTTTGGGGTACAAAACCCCCCTCAAACTAACCGTTCCCATTGACCGATATGTCTGGTTTACAAACTCGTCCGAGCATTTGTAGGAATACACGTCTCTACCAAATTTGGTCTCGATTGGACCATTTTTACGAGCGTTATCGTGTTCACAGACATATATATATATATATATATATATATACATATATATATATACATATATATATATATATATACATATATATATACATATATATATAAAAATTTTAACCACTATTGTTTTTGATCTCTGGGCACCTAAAGAAGAAAAAATAACATGGTCCCGGGCTTAACTCTTGCCATACTCTTGACCTACGGTAATAGCTACTTCTTTATGGGAAATTCGCTAAAACTATAATGTATTTTAATGCAGAACAAAAAATACAGAAAATATACTGATTCAATGCCCCTAGCCAAGACCTATGTTTTATATTGTCCTGGTTTATTATTTTTAATTCAACCAATCACAATAATTGTTCAAATTAAATCAAACATTTTCATAGAATGTCAAAGGGCTCTTTAGACTAAAATAGTTATTTTAGTATAAAGTGGTTAATATTCTAAAATACAGGAGAAACCCTCATACCTGAACATGTTCTCGGGAAATAAAAAAAAAAGAAATACCTTGAAATTAAAAAAATAATTAATCACAAAAGCTTATTTTTCAAGGTTTAACAAAGTAAGGGGTTTTCGCTTAAAGTCTATTATCTTTAACCATTGAATTACTTTGTAATTATAAAATCAATGCTTTAACTGTTTAAATGAAGAAAATCTTCACACGACCGTAATTCCAAGCCACGTCGGTTGTTATGTTATAGATACGCAATAAAATTATCAGCAGGTAAACGCTCACTAAACTAGACACAGACAGTAGACAGGTGCGATACGCATCCTTGTTAGTAAAGGTAGGGGGAGAATGGTTTATTTTTAGCACAGGCTCGACCCGTCAAGGTCACTACCCTTATGAACGCAAGGCCTGTATAACCCGTTGTTTATCGCGCGAATACAGTGACGAAATAGGTGCGTAATATTTATTTCCCTGGAAGAACAGGCTTCAGTCCCAATTAGTTCGAATTTGAGGGGTTCCACTAATGAGGAAATACAGAACATATCATTAAAAAAATAAAAGTTATTTATTTCCTTTATTCAATTATATCCTTAACATTATGATTTTTTATTTTATTTGAGTGAAAATCCCGAAAAAGCGAGATCAGTACGGCAAATCACAGTTCTGTATTGGTCATTTAACATCGTCAACAGGCTGTCAGAAGATAAAGAACGAATCAATTTAAAGAATCATAAATCACAGTTTAAAAGGTTTTCACTGTGATTGAAAAATCACAGGTATTCCCATCGCTATTTGAAACACGACTAATATGAGCCTCATACTGGTACGACTATTTTGTTGCGTCAAAAGGAGGAACGGTTCCCTGATCGCGTAAGCTGCTACACGTGGATACGATAATAAGCCGAGAATGCACAATAATTTAGAGCCGGCAGGGAGATGGCTGGTTGCCCGATTTTCCTGAAGTCCTGGTGAAATTGTTTTATTTTAAATGATCATTCATAACAGGCTATGAGTCGGTCTTACGTTCAGTATTTGTCGTACATCTGGGCAGTGTTGTAATTCTATATTACTTGTAGAGTATAAAGCCTTTAACGGTCGGCGGGTTTTATTCAATGTTTTCGGCAGGAGATGTTCCATAGTTATATTTGATGGCAACCTAGGCTGGATAGTGACTTAATTTTTCCTTATTTGTACCATACCGAACCTTTTACCGTAAAAATTCTTGTACCGTACCGAGGTTCGGTACAAGGCTGGAACCGTACCGTACCGATTTTTTCGGTGCAACGCAGACCCCTAGTTACCAATAACATTAACCGTAGAAGTGGCAAGCTTTTTACTCTTAACTGTAACATAAAAATAATTACTAATATCTTCTTGAAATATCAAAGTTTAAACAAAAAAAGCTTAAAACATGCCCCCCCCCCTTATAACCACTAGCCACAAAAGCAAAACAGGTGTCCACTGCAATCCCAACTAAGCCTACAAATGCCGTCAACTTCCACCCAAGCCGGTCACCGTTTATTTAAGGTGGGCCCTCCACTCCGCTTTACCACACATTTGCAAGCCAAATTGGGATTGCTCATGGTCGTGATTCAAACCCTAGCACTTCCGAATGGCTAGAACGTTACGCTCGTCAGCGTAGCGCGTTAGCCGGCTCGGGCAATCAGTGCCTAGGAGTAGAAAGCGCTTACTCGGTTATAGACCTGCCCGGTGGCAGGCTCGTGTACTACGAGAGCAGTTTCGGTTGTTTGCCCCCAGAGGGCAAGACGGTCTCGTAGGCGATTGTGTCGAACAAGTACACTAAACTCACGACAGATGCCTCCACCTGCCAATTCTTATTGAATATGTAATTGCGTCGTAAATTACGACTTTGCCATTTCTAGGGTTAAATCAACAATTCAAGTTTTTTGTAGCCAAAATCATATTTTAAATGGAATAATATCAAACCGCAGTATGATATTCGGTGCAACTATTGATGACGCTATGCTTTGTATTTCAAAATGCAATATCGTGTTGAACTTACACTTGCTTAAATGCGTCAAATTGTTCAAATTCAACAAAATGATAATGGGAGGAAAAGTGTATATAGATCAAAGCAATCTACAGTAAGCAGAGGTGTGACACAAGGATCAGTCCTGTATCCCTTTTTATTCATCCTCTTCACAAATGATCTCCCCAGTGTCATCAATGACAGCCATGTCCAAACCATAATGTATGCAGATGATACAACCCTTCTTTTTGCAGACGACACCGCTCAACAATTACAATCAGACATCCTAATATCAATAAATAAAGCTCTTCAATTCTCCCTGCAAAACGTCCTGGCTATAAATCCGTCCAAAACCACACAGATAAATTTTAGCAGACGACACGAACAAATTCAAGAAATTTCCGATATTTCTACTGAAATAAAATCAAAATTATTGGGATTAACAATTGATACCGAAATCTCCTGGACAGATCATATACACAATCTGGCTAAGAAAATTTCATCTGGAATATATGAAGTATAAAGAATGAAATGGATAGGAGGTGTTGAAATAGCTAAAACAGTGTACTAAGCACTAGTAGAGTCACAAATCAGGTATGGAAATAATTGTTTGGGGAGGAACATCTGAGTACAACCTTGGTAAAACTCTTGTGCTCCAGAAAAAAACTGTTAGGGCACTCTCTGGCCTTGGTGCAAGAGATAGCTGCAGAGAGGGTTTTAAATCTTTAAAGCTACTAACAGTCACAGGGCTTTTCATCTATGCAGTTGTCATATACACAATACAGTTGAACCTACCTAGAAATGGGAATTTTCATTCATACAACACCAGAAGGACAGCAGACTTCAACATTCCCATTCACCATACAACACAGTACAGCAGGAAACCCCCTTACATTGGCCGGAAAATCATCAACTCACTCCCACAAGACTTAAAAGAACATGATAGGAAACAGTTTGAAGAAGCACCTCAGAGACTGGCTAGTTGAACGACCAGTTTACTCTATCAAGGAATTTTTTGAAATACGTTGAAACATGTAGAGCAAGATTAATTAATTAATTTATGTATAATGACGCCATTGTATTTCTTAATGAAAGTGCAAATGTAGAAAGTCTAGAGAAAGTTTCGCTTTTATCTTTCAGTTTAATGCTCATTTTATATGGTCTATCCGAAAGTTCGGATATTTATTGGACTTTACCAGATACTTGTTTTGCAATCGGATCGGAGCCAGATATCTGATCCGATCCGAAACCGATCCAACTTTTCAGATATCCGCACACCTCTACTGAAAACATTCCCTTTAGACATAATCCATGCTCTAACCTATTTCCCACAGGGAATTAAATAAAACATTTTTTTAGAAACCTACAAATTATAGTAAATATCTTAACTATATAAATAAAATTAGAGTTTAGTCTGTACATTGCTCAGAATTATTCATTTTTTAGTTATTTTTACTTTTCGTGCGTTAGAGAAACCGAAACCGGTCTTATATCAATTTTTGTCGGTTTGTCTGTGACGCTCCAGGAGACATTTTACGCCGTATTCTCCGAAAAAATGGGAGGACTGATTACAATGAAACTTATTTCATACATTCTCTACATTCCAGAGAAGGTTTGAAAATGCTTGAAATCGCCCGCCGCCCCTTGAAAAATAAATAACGAGCATTTAAAAACCCACTTTTACACGATATTACTCACATTTTGATTCAGTTTTCAATGAATAACCTACTGGTAATAATCAGCTGTCTTTGTAGTTGTAGTAGCTGATTTAATAGAAATAAAAACAAACAGCTGTCACATCAATATTAGTTAGTTTATATTGGTCATCGATTTTATACCCATTTCGAAATCATACTATATTAAAAAGTTATTTTAACGTATAACTAATAATAATAATGGTATAAATGTTCTAATCAATTTTAATAATTTTAATTGTAAAGTTAGGCTAAATAACAAAGCTAGGTATTGATTTATTTTCTTTGTATTGATTTGTTTAGGATTTCAGGTTTACATTTTGGTATGATGATCTTTCTTCTTTAAACTGAAACCTACAACCCGTACTAAGGACGGGCTTACTGCTAGTCTTACATAATTACATTATTTATAATTTTACTTAAATTAAAGTTGTTTATTTGATAATAACAAAATTTGTTGCCTAATCATATTTTATGTTGTTAAAAATTTATGTCCTTCAAAAGCTTCAAGTTTTTTCCATTTTTGAATAACATTTTCACTTGAAAAACTGTATCATACATGTTCAGAAAAAACATACACTATAATAGTTTTGTGTTAGGCAGTTAAAAAAGACAGAATTATGATTTGTTAAAGTGGTGTCATGACAGTTCAGTCTGCAAATATTGTCAGGATAATTCCAGTACATTTGCTTGTATATTTTACTTTTTAATTGTTATGTTTTGAGGATGTTGAATACATTTTCACTCGCAACCAAACCATTTGTGGGACTCTATTATTACATATTAGTTGTTACTATTCCTCACACACAGGCTCAATAATAGTAATAATAATAAACTCTTTATTGCCGTAGACAATACAAATATTGCATAGCATGCGTCATACAATTAAAATAACTCTCTAAATTTGAGTTTTATAAAATACAATTAACAATAACAAGATTAACATTAACAATTAACAATAGAACAATTAAAGATAGGCACAACCAGGTAAAAGTAAAATTTCAAGAGACGTTAAATTTTAGTGGCATTAAAAATGAAAACTCAAGCCCTTGATGTGTAATCTATGAACTCACCCACAGAGTAAAACACGTTCGACACTAAAAAGCGTCTTAATTTTGATTTGAATTTCATTTGGCAATTTTCGAATCGGATACCCTCCGGAATTCTGTTTAAAATGGAAACGCCCGCCTGAGAGGGTAGGCGTGACGTAATAGCCAACCTGTGTTGTGCTGATCTGTACACGTTTCTAAATCTTGTTTCGTAACTATGTACCTCTACGCCCTGGGTCAGGTTACTTTTAAATTTGCAGTAGAGGGCTATTTCTAGAATGTACAGCTCAGCCAGCGTTAGCAACCCAAGACTCCGGAAGGCATCCCGGCACGACAATAGTCTTGTGAGGAAAAGATTTCCTTTACTTACAAATGAATACAATAATGTATTTTTATTTTTATGGAAATAAATGAATCTTGAATCTTGATGGAGGTACAATCATAATTGGATCTGGCGGAGGGTAACCATACCTTGACTTCTATCTCTATTGCTATCTCCTAAAGGTCAACCATAGGTGGTATTGTTGCCCCTTCACTCTGCAAGAGACTTTACGACCAAGGTACTACATCTCAGTGAGATGTAGTACTCCCTTTGCACTTATCTCAATACCTTCTCTTGACTGATATTATTAGTAAATGAGTAAGGGTGACATGCCCTCTAGACCTTTCGCCAAACAAATAAGTAGAGGTGTGCGGATATCCGAAAATTCGGTTCGGATTCGGATCGGATCGGATATCCGAAACCGATCCGAATGTATTTAAGATATCCGGTATTATCCGATAAATATCAAATTTTCGGATAGACTGTATAATTCTGCAATTTGAACAAAAACAACGAGATTTTCGTCGAGTTAATACCCGCGAAGCTGGAATAATTTTTGCTTAAACCTTGATAAGACGACGAAATTACGTAGTCTTTCATCAAAACAATGTTGTTGACTGGTAGACGCGATACACTTATAGCGATTCGAATGACGAATGACGACCGCAGATGACGAAATTACGCAATTCATATCCAGTCGGAATGTAAGAACGTCATTGGGCGGACCGAGGATGCGGTATGATTATTCGATTCTTCAACTACGCATTTAAGTAACCGTAAGTTCAACACGATATTGCATTTTAAAATACAAAGCATAGCGTCATCGATAGTTGCACCGAGTATCAGATTGCGGTTTGATATTGTTCCATATAAAATTTTATTTCGGCTACGAAAAAACTTGAATTGTTGATTTAATGTTATTGGTAACAAACCATCATAATAGCTCGTATTGCGACGGAGTTTCCGGCAAAAATAATACTACTTCATTCTGATCGTCTACGTAGACGATCAATTGTTTAGTTATCGCATTCTCACTACTCCGGGTTTGAGCAATACGATAAAGTGTTGCCAAATTTACATTTGGCCTATTTCGTCGTTCGGTGTTCACATAACCAACAAATTTTCCACTTGTTTTCAATCTACATTTTCTCTTTGTTAAATGAATTTACGCGTTATTAGTTTTACATTTTTAGATAATTTTAAGATGAATAACTAACTAGATTACGACGAGGTACCGTAATTTCACGGGTTTCAATATTGTTACACAGCCGATCGGGGTATTTTATCTGCCAATTATTCCAACTCTGCGCCTGCGCACAGGCCTTTGTTTGATAGCAGCTGCGCTGTCACTGCCCCTGCCGATACGCAGATAGCCGGCATCGATCCAACGATGTCGGCCGCCAAATCTTGATTCTGTGTTAATGGTGAAACTATTTAACTTCTGCTTGTTTCACATTACGTATTTCGTTTTTAGTTTTAGAGTTTTGTTTAATAGCTATTTATAGCTTATGAAGAGATTTTATATTATTTTATCCCTGGCACCGTCGTAGCGCTTGAGTACAAAACTAATATTTACTTGAACAAAAAGCTTTATCAATTTTGCAATAGGTATATTAATTGATACTTGCACTTTTTGCATTCCCTTACAATTTAAAAGTAAATTAACGGTGTCTACCAACTATTAACCCTTACCGGGCGGCTGACGAGTTTTCTCGCGGCACAGTAGGGTCCCACGGCGCGGAAACCGAGTTTTTTCACTTTCAGCCATTTTGTCACATTTACTGCGCTGTAGTTCGCGAAACAACCAATAGAGTGCATAGTAATGTTGCTTTAACCTCTATGAACTCACAAAACCAATATGGCGGCTTTGATGGAATTTCTAGTGACTGAGATTAGATGTTATGCAACTTTGGCCTGTATTCTAGCGCTCCCGTACTGCTTTTGACGAGAAAATTAACGCGCCACTACGACCAGCTGTATTCACTGTTCCAATCGTTGTTTGTTGACATCCATTGACGTGTGATTATTTGTGTTGTGTTTGAGAAGTAAACAGATAATGTAGTGTGAATGTTTGTGAATCTAAATAATAAAATAAAAAGTGAAACATGGCTCATCCAGACGATCCGGAATTTGATGAGTTCGTGAATGGACTTATGACTGTTTTGAGGCTTATCATACGACGCAAAACTATGTTTAGTGGTAATGTACATAATATCTTTTTACTTTATTGACATGTTTCTTCTCACTGTTTTCATGTTTAGAATCAGTAATTTTTCATTTATGTAAGCCTACAAGTTTTATTTCAAGCGCTCAGAATTTTTGGCAAAAATAACTTTTTCAGATACCTGCAAAATAGTGATAAAATGTTTAATAAATAAAAATGAAGCATATTTCTGTTTTCTACTTTATTCAAGCTACCTAAATCCAAAAAGAACATTGGGAAAATATAATTTTGATTTTTTCAACGTAAATGAACAGGGAGTGTGATTTTCAGTAGCGCTTTAAGGGTTAAGTTATTTTAACAGTCACTTTGTTGATCATATACATTTTAGATCTACTCATTTTTTATTTGGATTTTGGATTTTACTCACAACTTATTAATACAGTTCTAATCAAAAACTTGCCTAACGACGTAAAATTAACTTTTTGAATCTAAAACTATTGACTTAATTATTAAAAGAAAGTCATTTCATTTCAAGAACGATGTATTCTTTACTTGCACTGAATGACGAGAAGGAAAATCATAGGATAATGAGGAAACACAAACTAAACTATGAATTTTATTTATACACTGCAATTGTAGAAGAATGGATTAAAAATAATTTACACAATTAGGGAAGAGTATTATAAATCCAGATACTGTTGATTTTTTTTCTTTGACCTTGGTGTTTTTGAACTGTTATGTTGTCACTTTCTCAGATGACGAATATGCGACAACAGTTCTAGAATTTAAGGTGATTATTACTGCTAACCAAACGTCTGCTGGAATATAGTTTTTGTCATGAACATTAAGAAATATTTATTTTAAAGTTGATGTAGACACATTTAATTTACTATCAGTTTTGACACGAAAATGTTTTATTTGAAAATAGATCATCATTAGATTTTCAACCTGATCCAACATTGGTCCAAACACTTTGTTTGGCCCGACCTGACCCGAAGATTTTGGGTACCTATAGACCCCTACTTTTTTATGATTTGGTTATGGTTTTGGGGGCACGTTTACCGTTTGGTTTTTAGTAATTAATTGTTTAAATTATGAAAGGCATGAAAATGCTTAGTACTGAAAGGATTAACGTTGTCATGTTCAAATATTAGAGCAGTTACTTTAGATAAGTCATCTGGTTATGAGTAGCACTCATACTTAGGTAATAATTTGCTCACTTTCATTGATATTCAATTGTGACCCGAGGTTTTCAGAGCTTGATAATTTGCACTGTAACACAACCATTATGAGTTGAATTATTGTATAACATGCTATAACCTGAACAGACGAGGCGGAGGAGTTCAACACTGAGTGGAAGGAGAAGGCAACTCGACATTTCAACTCACGCCGTCCCCACAACGCCATCGGCTACCCGTCGGCAGACAGGTATGGAGGCAGCCGCCGTCACAGAGAGCTCCCTGCTCTGCCCTCAACTTCCTCGTGAGTATTGTCTTGTAAACATTGTGTGTGCTTTAGTTTCATGATACTCTCAAAGATTTCTTATGTTCTCAGGGTTATCTACAGCCAAATTTAACCTTGACTTACAAAGATCTGAAAATCCAAATCCTAAGCTTCTTTGAGGTTGATTGAAATATCAAGACTCACAATTATGTTTGATTTCTCTAAAGCTTTTTTGTTATGTTTTTATGTTATGAAATTGTGTTTTAGTGATGCTATCAGTTTTATTAATTCTTATCATTGGTCTGATACTCAGTAAAAATAAACCGAAGTATACTTTCCTTATCAATTTCACACACAAATCACTGTTTATGTTATTGATTGTATATATTGTTTTCTGATTTGTTGTAATTTTATTTACCCTATATGGATAAGATTGTTAAATGCAGCCAGGTTTGATATGAATACATTGTTTTGTTGTATTTTTATTACAGAGCTCACACCTTTTAACAGTTGTGTAATGTGTATACCCTTTTTATTCAGATGTGAAAAATGAAAATAATGTAATTTAAGCTCAGTCAAAAAGTTGTTATTAGGAAAAATTTTATTTTATTTAATCCTTACAATTGTGCATGAGTTTATAAGGTCATATTTTATAAATTTTATGGTACTGATTATTTGTCGAAAGAGGTCTGCAGGACAAAAGTAAATTTGTGAATTACAATTGGAAATTTTTCAGTATTATTAATTTCATTTTAATGACTAGTTTAGGATATTTTGTCACTAATGAATACTAGTATAGTGGTTTGAGTTTTCTCATAACATAAAACCATTTAGTATTTCCATTTTAATCGTGTTTTTGTTAAGAGGTCAAAAACTCATTAGGTATCTCTGTATAAACTGTTGTGTATTAAATTTGTGTTACTCATTTTGGTTTAGGAAATAATATATGATTGTCAGAAAGCTTAGATTTTACTGGTATATTACAGAAACAATTATTTTTCAAGTTAGGTTTTTAAAACTTTTCCCACGTATATACTTCTTTAATTGCTATAGTTAATGTTTAAAAAACATGTATCTTGTGTCTCATTTTATTACAAGTGTTTCTTTTACCTACCTTACAATTTTCTCAGGTGAGTTAACTGCCACTCCTTTCCCTTTCTTTCTTAAAAAATAAAATCCTGGCTTTGGGGTTTTCCTTGAAATTTTCGTATTTATTTCTTCGACTCCGACCCCCTGGTGCGCCTATATTTGAGGTAATAATGAGCAAGAATAAAGTTTTAGAGTAACAGATTGACAACATCAATAATAGCTTTGTAGCAGACAACAATAATTTATCCACTGTCCATACTGAAGTTTTGATGGGGTTTTCAGAAAGTACTTTTATTTTTGCTAAGCATAAAAGGTAATACAGTAAACTCTCTCATATCTGGACTAATGTGGTGACAGCAGCCGATCCGGATAGCAGAAACTCCAGATATGAGAGGGCGGAATAAAGCATCCGGATAATAAATAAATACCCCCATCGCAGCAGACCTGCGTACTCAGCAAATTTCCAAATCAATAATATAATAGTAATATATGACAAGTTTTATAGAAATCTGTACATAAACATGAAAATTATTTGCCTATTCTCCATAAGATTAACATGGGAAAGAGTGCAGGTTAGCTGCTGTGAAGAACACTGAAAGTAGGAATTTATACCATCAAAAATTTGTATTTTTAACGTTCATACCAACTTTCATCAACATCTGTCCATAAATAAAGGAGTTTGCCTATTCTCCATATGATTAACATGGGAAAAGAGTGTGCAGATTTTCTGCCATGATAAACACATCAACTACGATTTTTAAGCATAAATGGATAGATCTCAACCACATGAAGCTGAATATCAAGTTTTATCCAAAAATATTGATTAGTATGGGAAATATTACTTTTTCCCTATCCTCCATAAGAATAACATTGAAGCCCCACAATACAACGTACTGTGTTTAGATTGTTTAATATCTCGGTAACCGTTGGAGATAGAGAAAAACTTTAAGGAGCTTAACTGTGTAGTTTTTTAAGCTGATTCCAATGGTGAAATATAAAATTTGAAGTTTTTTAAAAATTACATGAGAAACCCCAAAAAACCCCATTTTGGGGTACAAAACCCCCCCCCCAAACTACCCGTTCCCATTGACCGATATGTCTGGTTTACAAACTCGTCCGAGCATTTGTAGGAATACACGTCTCTACTAAATTTGGTCTCGATCGGACCATTTTTACGAGAGTTATCGTGTTCACAGACACACACACACACACACACACATATATATATTTATTTATTTGAGTTGGTAAATGAGGGCTACTGTTAATATTAAATAATTATTTATAACTTAGTACCCTTTTTTTGTGTGAGAATTTATTTTATTTAAAAAGTTCACAACATGTTTTCAAAAGATCCAACAAATATTTTAAATTCAATGTTACCTCCACAAATTCACCCAATCTACAATCAAATAGATAAAATAAGAAACATAAACACATATACATACAACATCCATCCAGAAGCCGCGTTGTGCCAGCTAAACTCCGCTTCTTAGCCACGGCCGCTCCGCGGTGGCGTGTGGGCCCTGTATTCTAACATTAAAAGTGAATTTTCTCGGTTATCAGTGGACGGATTTTGTTCACCAAAGTACCGTTCGATTTTAAATTAAAATTCCAATCTTTTTTGTATCTTGTAACAATTTTATAAAGTTAATGGTTTTTTTATTATTTTAATTTAAATATTTTTAACCACCGCCATTTTGAAAATATAAAAGAAAATCAAATGATACTTTGTAAATATTTTTCTCTTTAACCAATAAATATGTGTGCAAAGTTTGGTTTCTGTATCTTAAATATTTCTTGATATATATAGTTTTTTGTAACAAATACACAATGGCGGCTAAACGAAGGATTTTTCGACAAATGGTTATAGGTGATTTTTTGTTTATTTTGATGAGTATTATCACCCCTCGAAGTTTGTGCCCGACTTAAATGAACACCCTGTATGTATATATATAGGCCTATAAAAATTTAACAACCATTGTTTTTTGGCGTCTGGGCCCCTTAAAACAAAAAAATAAGATGCTCCCGGGCTTAAGTCTTGCCATGAAACCTACGGTAATAGCTTCTTCCCTATGGGAAATTCGCTAAAACATTATTTTGGTTGTAATACTAACACTTTAACAACATCAAAATTAAAAAAATTTACTTAATACAGTACAAAGCAGTACAGTATGTAGAATAATAAAAACCAAAACGAACCGTTGAAAGAAAGACTAGGTCACTCAAGCAAAACAAAGTCAACACAGACCACTAATGCGGGTGTAGTCACTCCAGTACACGTGATGCATTGGCTAATGGGGTGGGGAGGTTTATTGTTTTGTGAGTCAGTGACCTTGCACCAGATAGCACAGAATACAGAGGGTTGCGGTCAAGACTCAGGACTAGGGTGACTCATCGTTCCCCCCACTCCGCTTTTGAACATTACCGCTGTCTATATGGCTTCAAATCGTCAACCAGCGTGCTACTGGCCTACAAACATCCTTCGCGACTACTGGGTTACATTGGCCTCCTAGAGTGTTTTTTAAATCTTTACATTCTTTCAAAATCATGTCCGGATATGAGAGGGTTTACTGTAAAGTCTTCGTTTAAAAGGATAATTTGTGGGACATATGTGGAAAGTTAATGGTAAAAATGAAACTATAAAATTGATCTACCAAAACTATCAACTGCACTAACAAATTGCTTTGTGATGACTTATTTTAATATTGCATAACTTTTTGGTTATCGGCTGCCATTATGTTTTAATATTTTTTATTCCTTATGAGTAGCTGCTCAGCTACTCATAATTTTACTTTCCATAAATGGATTTTATAGATTTAGTTATTAAAAATTAATAAATGTTTCAAGCTCAGGCACTTTTCCGTCAAATTTTTCACCTTCCTTGCTTATTATTATTTTTATTTTTATTGTTTTATTTAAAAAAAACAAGTTCACAAGATATATTTATAATAGTTATATATTTTATAATGCTTTTTATTTTATTTTGGACTGTAGTAAAAAAAATAATATTAGTACATTACGTACCTTGTGAGTTTTTCAACTACTTTTATTGCTTTTGTGAAGTTTTCATGCTTAAAATTAAGAATTATTAAATTTCCATTAAGTTTATTATTCATATGACTTTAATCAAAAACAGCTATTTTCTAAATTCTAAGAGTTAAAAATGAGAAACATTTTTACAAACCATTGGAATGGAATAATTCTTACTGCATGTCGATGCACTCCGACACTAACATTAGAGTTCAGCCGAACATTTCTTTTGCAGGTATATGCGGAAATATTGATGTGATCTGCATAGCCTAAAATATATAATCTACTTTTAAAAGTAAGTAGATCGCGAAGACTGCTTCTTGTGCCCATGTTTGGAATGGTTCCTCGGCTTGGTGCTGCAAATTTAGTGTTTTACCTTTATCATATGTTTTGGAACGAATAAATATGTGATAAATTGCTTGGTTGTATTTCATATTTATGTATTTTTTTATTGAATGGATATTAATTGTTGCTCTATTTCAATATTTGTTACACATGCAAGTAAAATTTCTTGATTTTATTTAACCTCGGAAAAAACTATCTAAAAATGATACAGTCCTCAGTCATTTTTCTCTTCAAATCAAAAAAGCCCAAATTTTTTACACATCTCAGTAATCTCTTGACTTGTTTGTGAATAAACCAGTCTAGAAAATCAGTTGTATCAAGTTTTTCCTTCTATTATTTTAAAACTAATTTAACATTAACCTCCTCACATCCTTCAGTAATAATGTTGCATGAAAGCTGAATTTTAACTCAACAAAATATTGTCACAACATGTAACAAAATAGTAAGTTAATGTCTCTTTCTAAACAGAGGCGGTAAAAGATATACGTTTTTATTCATTTCACTCATTCCTAATAAAGTAATAGGAAAGAATATTTTTTTTAATTAGTAATTTTTTTTAGAAAGTATATTTTTCTCTGTCATATTTAATTACTTCCCAAAGTTATCATTTTATCGCCATGCATTTTCCACAGTTTTGTCAATTTATTAAATTGTTAAAAAAGTGGTTTCAAGTTTTGTACTAAATTATATTGTTTTTATGGTAATTTTTAAGTTTGCTTTATATTTATTGTCTTTTTGCCATTAATTTGAGTTTTATTTAGTTTTAACATTATGTATACAGAGTCAGAATTTTGCACATTTTAGGATGAGTGTTCTTAGAGATTTCTTGAGAGTAAAATTGGGCTGCAGACTTTTTCTATATATTCAATTTTTTCAGATGACGTACAAGTTGTACTAGTATTTGTTACACATTTAATGTCGAAGGATATGATAGGACTAATAGGAAATCGTGTAAAGTTATAATTTATTATAAATTAATGTTAAAATATTGACTCAGCACTCACTTGGGAGTAGAAACTTTTTGCTTTCGGAACATGGTTATTAACCCTTCAAGGCGGTAGTTTTTTTAAGGTCGCCGGATCCTGCTACAGTACGTTTTTACAGAGTGCGGGCCAAGTCTACTCACACTCATTTGATAATAACCCTACATCATCTAGGTCCAACCAACGATATATTTCACTAGATCTAGACATCATTAAAACTGCTGAAATCAAAATAATAGTCAGTCTAAATAATAGTTTAAAAACTAGCCACCCAATTTCCAGTTATAATAAACCGGATCACTAAAGTTACACTTCAACGCATAGGTGTCTCTCACAAACAATTTACATTTCCAAACAAAAAGAAAGACATAATAAACACCTAATTATCCAGGCAACAGCTTAGAATATAAATTGACATCAGTTTACATCTTAAAGATTATAAATATACGCAAAAAACTTCAGTAAACAGGACGTGTACGTATGAACACCAAGTTGATGTAACGAACAAAGACTGTCCTTGTTAACAATATATCTCTATCTCTGTTGCACTCACAGCTGATCAATATTGATTGGAAAATGTAGAGAAACTCATGAGCAATATTCTCCACACAGTCTGAGTTTGAACAAGTTCACTAGGACGTATCTAGAATGCGCCAGCTGACGGGTTGCGTGATGACGTGAAGCTGACATCAAACCGCCTTGAAGGTTTATCACATATTAAGAAAGAGCATTACTTTTTCATTGAAGGTACAAATTTTAAAAGTTTTAAAATAACATAATTCAACCTTACCTGATTCACCTTAGTGTTTACTTGCATTATAAGTGCCTATGAGATTAACTGTAACCTGGTCATTGTGTAACTTAATAATATAAAAACGCTAGAAACTGGGGTGAATTATTACAAATATTTATTGTTTTGTAGGCAATGCTAACTGGGATATGTTAATTGGTGTCACTGAAATGAATCCATGGAATTAAATTAGGCTCAGCTATTCTACTGATGAGATATGAAAGTAGGAGGAGGTCACAATCCAAAACTTCTAGTGCAACCAAATTTTTTTTCAAAATTTCTAACCAAACAGTAAATATAATTTATGAGGCAAAACAAATCATCAAGGTGAATAAACTATCACAGGTCATAAGGAGATGGAATTAATGAATTATTAGAATAAAATTGGGCAAAATGAAAACTTAAACATATATTTGCCAGGTAACCAAATATATCTCCTAAAATTATGTTTATAACGATGTTAGAAAATCATATTTTTACTAAAATTTTCAGGTGTGACCCGCCATAGAATTATGAGAAATTTGATTATGTGAATGTATGGCAAAAATAGACTTGTGCAACAGTATATGTTGCACAAAATTTATAATTATTGTACAGTATAATAATTATAAATCTTGTATTTGAAGTCATTTAAAACATTCTCAGTTGTACTCTTTGTAACATCACTCATTTCTATAACTTTATTTTGTCATGGATACGTCTTAGCTTAGGCGGGAGTTGGCGATTTTTAAGATGGAAAATATGTAACAGGTTTCCGAAGAAACCACCAGAGCTATTTTATTGAATTTTCATATAAAAGATATAAGTGTTTAGAACAAAAAAAAAAGGAAAACATTAACTTTAGACACATCCATGATCTAACCTATTTCCCACAGGGGAGTAAATATAAACTTTTTTTGAACTGTATTTTTCAGTAAATTAAATTTTTCTCTTGGACATTTTTCCCCCTCTTATGATTTAAAATAAAATATCTGTCCCCACAGTTTTTGAACTGTGAAATTTGCAAGTTAAAGCCATTAAAATATGATTTCAGGCCAGAAACTTCAACCAGTTCCCCTAAGAAAACCCGCAAACGCCACCTGGATGCTTCAGATGATGAAACTTCGGATTCCGAAATTCAGCCTAAAATTTCAAAGTCCTCAAAAGATCATACCAAAGAAGCCCAAGAGAAGGAAGATTAAGCAAAATAAATATTAATCTAACTTGAATTTTCATTGGTGAAGATGTAATTTCTTTTCATACATTGTCTATAATTCAATGTCGTTTTTGTATATTCTGCTCTGTTTTAAGGAGCGTGACACACCCTCCTAGGGTAGTTTTAATTTTGTTACTGCTTGCTGAAGCTTTGTTGTGAAACTTCTAAGTAGAGTGTGTGAGTGTGTTGTAATAGGTTGATTTCGATTTTACAGTTAGATTTTCATAAGGGTTAAGGTTAAGGGTTTAGATGAAAGTTTCATTTTGACTTTGTATTTTGTTGAGGGTTTCATTATTATTTCATATTTTATTTTAATTATACTAAACTTTAAAAGTGCTATAAATTCTTGTCATATACAGTGGATACTTTTAGCCCTTTGAAATTCTTTACATTCTAAAGATTATGGAGGGAAGGAATATTTGTTTTTTACTTTACGTTTTTATTTTATTTTTCAAATTTTAACTTAAAGAATCTGACTAGTTGAATTTTTGAATGGTTCAAATTTTATTGGAGTTTATTCAAAATATAAATGGAAAATTATGTAAAACTATTGGTGTATTTATTTTGAAGGTTAGTAATAATTGCTTAACATCACTGTAGCTTTACAATACCCTTCTTTTTGACATTGTTAAAAACAAGATTTTAAATTAATTGTCGTTTTAATCAATGCCTAATATTGCTAGTTTAAGCATAATGTTCGTTTTTAACCAGTATTGATAAACAGTACTGGTATTATATAGTATGTAATTTGATTATATATCATTATTAAACCTGTAAATATGTTTCTCTGGTTTTTATTTTTCCTTGCTCTTGTTCTTGCTCTTGGCTAGTCTTGGGTTGAAACTTACCAATTTCAATGGATTTTAAAAGTGTAAGATAAATGAGGTTGGGAACAGCTTTTTGAGACTAGTAATAAGCGACACTTTTTATACTGCATGAATTGCTACATTGGAATTAGTTTTAGGGTTTATGAACTGTAACTTAAAACTATTTTATTTATAATTAATTCTACCACTAAAATGTTTCATAAACGAAATTCGCTTGCTGACGTGAGTAGAGCGAATTTCATAGAACTTATTTTATTCCCATCATAGTAATCAAATAGTACTGAGTATGCAGGTTTGCTGCAATAAGAGCTGTTTTACATGGTGTAAATGAAGCCTGTTAACTAAGGAAAAACGTATACCAAATGTTTTGAATTTACGTCTACAGTTAAGCGATTTTTACTAATTTATTCTCCATAAGAAATACATGGGCAATGAGTATGTAGGTTAGCTGCCGTAAAATGTATATTTTGTCAATAGGATCTAAAATGTCACTTTTTTACAGTTTAAAAAAAAGAGGGAGAGTGAAAAAGACACTTGTTCAAGGTGACGAAGTCTTACTGCAAAAAGACGTAGTCTTCCGAAGACTATTTCGGAATAATATGCTCAAAAGCATCCGCACCAGAACAATGGTATTTACAACAATGGTAAATACCATTGTTGTTGTGGTATTAAGCTCAATACCACAACATTTATAACTTTACCTATAAAATGGCTTCCGCCATTTTTTCTTTTTATTTTCTTGCCATTTCAAACAGACAGCTGATTTTTCATTTCAGATTTTTCATTACTGACCTAAACATCAGCCAATTCCTTTTTCATCCTAGTATGAAAAGATGTCTATTTCTACCTAATCTCATATCTGTTTTTCAAGTAATATGATGAAAAAACTATATGTCAATTAATCATACTGTATATATACATATGTTTTTTTCATATTTTGGATTGGCCGCATTAAGTTTATTTAAATTTCATTTGATTTAAATTTTTGTTAGAATTTTATCTGAAGAAGTAGAATTTGATATTTCATGTTGATCATGTTACAGTTAAGTTAAAAAATTTTAGAAGTCACTATTACTTGTATTAAGGCCAACGCACATATGTGTGCCGACGTTTGCATACAGATGCTTACATTTAATCACATGATGAGCGATTTTTCATCCGTCTGTCTGCATACGTGCGTCTGTTGCTGTGTGTGTTGGCCTTTAGGGGCCTATAGTCAATACTTGTATTAGTTATGTTATAACCAATCAAGTTGAGTAGTCGTAGTTCCTCTAAGACCTAAGTACATAAAATGTTATTATATCCTTGAATTTTATGTACGTACCTGTAACAGAGAAATGAAAAGTGCTTTTTAAAAGAATAATGAAATATACTTTTATTTATTACAAGTACATTTTTAATTCCTCACTTTGACAAATTAATGCATTGTCTGATACCAATACTTGAGGATAGTCATGGGTTGAACAAATGCTTTCTAAAAGAGAAATTTTAGTAGAACTTGTGGCTATATCTCTGATAACTTTTACCTTAGCTCATTTAGACTTGGCGTCAACAACTAGCAGAAAAAAATTATTTTGAATTAGACCAGCATAGTCTATATGGACCCTTTACGGACCCCCCCCTTTATGGAACCTTTGGTGGATTTGGTCAAACCAGCACAATTTTCACATCCTTTCACCAATCATCCAGTAAAGAACTTGGAACAAAAATTCGATCTTGTCTAAAAAGTATTCCATCAACTAATGTATATTCACTAGCTATCTTTAGAATTATATTTTAGATCTTGTACTATCTTACTAAGGTTTGAATGTTTTGTAATTTCTTCCTTTATGGCGTCAGCCGTGATTTCTTCACTTGATATCGCATAAACCTTTTCACTGTACAGATGATGCACTTCCACCCCAAATGAACCATCAGGAGTTCCGTTAATAACTGGAAGAGGAGCTCTAGATAGACAGTCTACATTATGATTTTGCTCTCCCATCTTGCATTTAATTAAGTGATTAAAGCCTGTGAGAAAGGATGCATACCTAAGCAGACGCACAGTTGTCATCTGTGGAAGCGCCCTGTTCTGGTGAAAATCCTGGACAATAATGGCTCATTGCCAGTATCAAGCTGAAAATGACTTCCAAACAGTTAGTTATAAAAATGTGTAGCCCCGAGAACAATGGCTAGAGCTTCCCGGCCCAGTCTCCAAAGTACTGAGTGATTTTGAAGCATATGCTATTGGTCTTTCATTTCCTTCAATAGTGTAACTAAGGACAACAGCTTCTCCTGTTGGACTGGCGTCTGTAGTGAGAACAAGAGGTAATGCTGAATCAAATGGTATCAGCACATGACTGCTAGAAAGTACATCTTTGAGTTTGATAAATAATTTCTCATACTTAGCAGTCTACTCCATTTCTACCCCTTTTTAAGAGAGAATGTAATTCATATGCCATTGTGGAAAGATCTGGTATGAACCTAGATTAATGTGACTAATCCAAAAAAAACCATTTCACTTTCATCAACGATAGATGGCCTTGACATATTTTGAATAGCACTAACTTTAGTTGATGATTTACAGATCATGTTGAATCCAACTACATGTCCCAGGTATTCAATACTTTCGCAAAATAAAGAACATTTATTTCTGAAGATTGAATTCGACTTCACGCTGGAGACACCTATCAAGTTGTAAACCACCATCCTGTTTATGAATCAAGACTAATGGAGAACACCAGTCAGTCATATTTACCGGAGAAATTATTCCATCAGTAACAACTAGAGAGTCCTAACTCCTTGTCAAGTAAGGTGTGAGGCACGTTGAGTTCTTTTGTAAAAATCGGTTTCACTCCTTCTCAAAGTTGAAGGGAGATCTCATATCCAAGTATGCAACCTATTTTCTCCTCAAAAATATTTGGAAAACATATAAAAATGTAATCTAGAGAACTTATTATGTGGACTGGTAGTTCCTTATATTTGCAATTATTATTTTATTTATTTAAAAAAAATTGAGTTCCTGAACATTGATCTGTAACTCTCAAATCCACTAATAACGTAAAAGAGAATCATGCCCAATTGGAACTATGTTTAGTTCTCCAAAAAATTGCTTACCATTATAAGACATATAGAACAATAAAAAATACTTTTATTTATACAAGTACATTTTTGCAGAACAATGTAAACATTAACTATATAAATAAAACAGCAGATCGATTTGTTTTTGTCTTTGACACTTGGATATAAGTTGGTAAGATACAACAAATGTCTGTCACATAATCTTTGTCCATTTACCAATAATGATGTATCATTTATTTGCTGGTATACCAAAATTATGTATTGCTTGGCATTAGATTCACTTCTATTTTTGTATTTTGGCTGAACACAGATGTTCAAAAATAGACCTGAGCATTGGTTCTATACAGGTCACCGAGCCAGTCAGTTTGATGTCAAGCTACATGTACTAACAGTTACATACATTTTCAGTATCAGTATCCTATAGGCCTCACTCTAATACAACAAATTGCGGACAAAGAGTCTGTTACTTTAATCACTGATTCTCCTTCCTATTGAATCCATCATAGAAAATAAAAACCAATCTGCA
Source organism: Nephotettix cincticeps (assembly GCA_023375725.1). Lineage (NCBI taxonomy): Eukaryota > Metazoa > Arthropoda > Insecta > Hemiptera > Cicadellidae > Nephotettix > Nephotettix cincticeps. The sequence goes on along the minus strand of CM041790.1, from coordinate 26,656,594 downwards.
TTCTTATTTTTATTAATTTTATACTTTATAAAGGTGATAAAAAAACTTTCACCGAAGATTGAGTCACTAGATTACTTATATTACCTGAAAAATAATTAAATAAACCTTTATAAATTGAATTACAGTACACTACTTAGAAAATGGTCACTTATAAAGAGGTCAATAGATTTTCTTGATGGTTTATGTAGTTTTTACTTTCTCTCCTTTTTTTCGTCGATTTTTTTTGTCAAAATTTTCGAATTTGAGTTGAGAATAGATGAAATTTGGCATGTATGTATTCACTGAATCTCCAGGCGATTTTTTTTATTTTTGATTTATAAGAGTAGTTCGCTCCTAAAACCCCTAAAAAAAACATGAAAAATCAAAATTTCTCAAGAGATTTTGATTAAAATTTGACATTTTATAGTGAACAGAGTAATAAATAATATCACACCACCCGCATGTCTGTGAAAATTACAGTTAAAAATGTATAGGTTTTTAAATGTCAACAAAAAAAACAAAAGTTAAGTATAATTTGACTGTCACCATTTAAACCAGTGTAAAAAAACTAAAAAATCAGTATTTTGAACTATTTGTCTACGACTAACGGTTCCAGAGAAAAGTTAAATTTACCATTCACGATAAATGCACATTACCTGAGAGCGCCCAATATTATTCTTAGGGAGAATATTAAAAATTAATTTCTTTCTTATTTTTCAACCGTTTTCCATGAAACTTGGTATGAAACGTAAGGTCACATCACTCAACAAAATATTAATACCCCTGTCGCAGCAGACCTGCGAACTCAGCAAATTTCCAAATCAATAATAATATATAACAGGTTTGATCAATATCTGTAATAAATAAGAGAGTTTGCCTATTCTCTATAAGATTAATATGGGAAAAAGTATGCAGGTTTTTATGTGAGGAACACTGAAAGTAGGCGTTTCTAGCATAAAAAATGTTTATTTTGTTTGACCGTGTATACCAAGTTTCATTAACATCTATCCATAAATAAAGGAGTTTGCCTATTCTCTATATGATTAACATGGGAAAATATTAAGCAGGTTAGCTGCCATTATAAACACATAAACTATGATTTTTAAGCATAAATCGATGGATCGATGTAAACCTTTGTTTAAAGGAACTAAAATCTTGACAGTCGTTATTTGTATATATTTGTTAGTTTAATTTATGTTAAGAAAAACCAATGTAACCTCACTCTTAGTAATCAAATCCATGACCATTTCACTAGATCAAGCCATCATATTTATATTCAGCATAATAGGTTAAGTAAAACCATGAAGTCATTTAAAGTAATTAGTCATAAGCTGTTTAACAAATTGCCTATTTCTACAAGAAACATGCCTGATAAAATGTTTGCCAAATTTGTTTATAAATGGTTAATCGAAAACCCTGTATATCACATTAAAGACTTTTTATAAACGTCTTGCACCATGAAATGACAAGTAGGCCTACCTCATGTAAGTTACCTATGATGAATTTTAGTTTTATGCAACCTGACACTGTCTATCACATTGTATGTTTAACGACAATAAAAATGATTCTGATTCTGATCTCAACTCAGCCACATAAAGCTAAATATCAAGTTTCATCCAAAAATATAGGTTGATAAGTGAAATATTAATTTTTCCTTATCCTACATAAGATAACATTGGAGTCCCAAAATACAACGTACTGTGTTTAGATTTTGTAATATCTCAGTAACCAGATAGAGATAAGGAGATAGAGAAAAACTTTAAGGAACTTAATTGTATAGCTTTTTAAGCTGATTTTAATGGTTGAAGATAAAATTTAAAAACTTTTAAAATTACATATGAAAAACGCAAAAAACCTAATTTTTGAGTACAAACCCGCCCCCCCCCCAACTACCCCTTCCGATTGAACGATATGTCTGGTTTATGAACTCATCCGAGAAAATGTAGGAATACATGTCTCCATTGAATTTGGTCATGATCGGACCATTTTTACAAGAGTTATCATGTTCACAGACACACACATATATGTATAAATTTTAACGACTATCCTTTTTGGCATCTGGCCACCTCAAAACAAAAAAATAACATGGTCCCAGGCAAGTCTAGCCATGGGATCTATGGTATAATAGCTTCTCCCCTATAATATTGAATTTCCCAAAATTTTAGGGAATTTGCAAAAAAAGCTTGGTATTACCATGGGGTGGGGGATTCCCCCCATAAAAATCTTAACAATTAATTTAACTTTCTTATGAACTTGTTGTTATTTACAGAAATTGTATGATTATTTTTGAAACATTGAATAATTTTTAAATGATATTTAGATAAACTTTAAATAACGTGATAGTTTTATTACGGATTGTCGTTCTTAATTTTCTTAAGGGAGGAAGTATGTGTCAGTCCACTGATACCGTTTATTAATCAATGAATAAATGGTTTTAATGCCTTACTATCAAAGCAATTCTTGTTGTCTTTTTAGGCTACTGCAGTTTAAATTCTTCATTTGGTGTTAATTACACCAAATGAAGAATGGCCTTTATATTTGATTTTATCTTACATTTAATTTATATTTAATTTTTAATACTCCCATCAATGGCAAGACTATGTATGATTTATTTTTTTAAATACCCATCATTATGGGCATGTGGAGGCAATTTATGTCAGTAAGGCCCTAAATAGGTTTAGCTACAGGTGATTAGTTTAGATTATTCAAATATCGACCATACTACAAGGTATGTATTTTAAGCAAAGTATGAATGAGGATCGAGTGTAAGATGATTGTGGCGCGTGAAAGTGAACAAGTCATTGTGTGCAATTTTCCAGGAAACGACCTGTCCGCAAACTATTTTTAGTTAGATCAACACACCCACCCCCCGCCAACCCTTCTCATAGCACTTACACCTGCTGGTCAGATGATACCCCTCCCCATCACCAGTCCTCTACTGCTCATAAATCACAACATTGACATTTCTAGTCTGTCACTACACGGCGCCGGCGCAATTCTGTAGCGTGTGTATCATTGATGGTGGTTTTTTTCCGATATTCGTCGTCTTTGTTTCGTGTTGGCATTTGTGACTTCGTGTGCGTTCATGTTAACACGTCGTGTATAGGATGGCTTCGTTAAAGTGAACCTACAAATCTCTGACGTTGCAAGAATAAATAGCGGCGATCAAGGAGGTAGAGAAAGGATTACAAAGTTTGAAATAGCTAAAGTTTCGGGATCCCTGCAAACACATTATCGACATTTAACAAAAATTAGGATTTTCAATCAATAATATCTTCATTAACCTAACTTTTGTAATATACAATGTTAAAACATGATATTTGATTGTTTATTTCAACCACTTTTCTAATTCGAATTTTTGGATAATTCGAATTTTTTTCTGGTCCCTTTAAGTTCAAATTATCCAAGTTCTACTTTAATTTTAAATACTTACAATTGAAATAGTACTGAAATTATGTAGGTACTTACTTTCCTTATGGGAAATATCTAAGATCAGGGGAATGTTTTTAGTTCCTGTAAACAGATGTTCTCTTTACAATAACGTAACTTCCGTTACACTTTTTGCATCTCACAAATTGCTGACAAACACTCCCCCCCAGAGTCTAGATTTATCCATGTCAAAAATTCATAATGCAATTGTACTTTTATAAAAATTTGAAAGTACACCAGAATTTAAGACAATTTTTAATTTTCAGTAACTTGAAGAAACAAAATTGAGAGAAAAATCTTCTGTCACAGTAATACAACTGATTGATAACTGAGTAATAGACTGATTGATAAAAGACAAAAATGAAATAAGGTTTTTAAAGAATCACAATCAAATTTATCATTTACTTTTATTTCCGACCACCGCTAAAATACCCATAGCTTTCAAAACTAAGAACAATAAGAGTGTCGCTTTAACAAAATACAGAAAAATTATTGTGCTTGTGTCAAACTCACACACTAATTCAGTGTATGTCTCAAAAATGTTAAAATACATCGAAGTGTCATAAATGTTAAAATAATTTACAATAATTTATGAAATAATAAGATACATGCAAAGTATAAAAGAGCAAAGCATAAAATTAAACATAGTCAGAACAAATTTGCGAGTACGGCTGTGCTCTGCATTTGGGCCTCGTCTCAGTTGTTCTCAGCCATTTCATTGATGTTCTTGTTGATCGTCAACACCTCAGAGACAAAATCATTGTCAGAGAGAATATTAGCGAGACTATGTAAAATCCTATTCAACTCTCCACGTCGGAAACAAAGGAGCCTGTTGCACTCTTCCACCACCTGTTGTTGATTCTCATCCAACATCTAGACAAGAAAGCTTGTTAGTTCAGATGCTACTGGGTAAAAAATATACTTACAAAATAAATTAAAAACTTTTTAGTCAAAGTAATCGATATCACTAATTATATAGTAAGTTTGACTGTCTACATCAACTGATGTATATTTACTACACAAATACTGCTGTTAATTCGTTTACTTGGTGGTAGTTTTTGATACACAAGAGTTTGAATAAAGATAGAGGCTTGAAAATAGATTTGTGAATTAGAAAAAAAGTTTGTTTTCTCGTGATTATTATGAGGTGTGAGTTATTATTTCCATTATTCAATAAATAAGCTTTAATTATATTCATGTATAATACATATCAATACATCTTCCAATATTCTGGTCCTGAAACACTAACATATCCTTTGATAGTAAGCCTGTACTGGTCTGTGATAACAAAAAAAATTCCACTTCTAGCAAAAACTATGTTTTTCTTACGGTAGTTCAATAAAATCCAGATACTATTGATTTTTAAGTGTACTCACATTGGTATTTCCTTTGAAATCATTGAAGTTCATCTTGACTTTCTTCTTGGATGTATTATCCTCGTAAAAGATGGTGAACTGTCCCGGCCCAGTAGCTCTTACAGGGAAGAAAATTCCAGCAATCAGGTGACCCTTAGTATTTCTACTCAGAAGACTCCTGAAGTTGTAGACCAGATTTCGCCTCTCCGTCACGTCTACTGGAGAAAGGAATGGGCGAGCCACATAGATGACACTGTAACATTCACTCTCCGGCTCGTCGCCCTTTTTTTCTCTAACACGCCAGATGACATACTGGTGATTGGCTGACAACTTGTAGTTATAATCTTTTCGGCGATCGTCTTCTTTTGACTGCATGAACCATCCTGTAAAGAACAAAAATATTGTAGATTTCACAGCAGTTGATAATTATGAAATTTCCTAATCTCAAAATACATAGGCCCAATATAAAAATTAAAGACATGTCAATTTTGATTTATTTGGTTTGGTTGGGAGTAGGCCCTAACCAATAATGATAATAATACATCGAATTAACCAAATAATAAATGAAAAGGTTAGGCAAAAATCGCAAAGCAAAAAGTAAAAAAATGTTTTTCGGGACAAGTTTTGACACAAATGCAAATGTTCACCTGAAAGTCTATGATTCACCAATAGTTTTCATCAATTAATTATAAAATGGGAAAAGATAATTATGCTATTAACACAGGGACTTTAAGTATTTCATTCCCAGATTAATTGTATATTTCAGGAGCTATATAAGCATGGATAATAATTATTATTTCAACCACATACCTGTGTGAGGATAAAATTCGTCCTCCATCACAGTGACAACTCGAGCAACATGGTAGCCTGGGTCCAGGAGCAAAATACCCTTGCGGCCAGCGATGTTCAATCTCAACGCCACCAGCACGTGTTCTTTCTCCACGATGTTGGGGTCTGGTTCCACATTGATGTAGGATGTAAAATCGTCCACAGCCTCCTCACAGGATACAATGAACAATCGTGAAGCCAACCCCGGGAACCTGTGGTCCAGGGCTGCCAACCGGTTGAGAAGAGCAAGTCCGAGGCCAACGCATGTGTGGTGTTCAGGCGTTATGGGGGGTTGGTAGGTTTGCATAAAATCGGCAACACTGGTTGCCTTGCTATCCTTGAACTCCTCATGAAATCTGTAATAGATAATATATTTTAGGTATTTTTGGCTATTTTGATATAGGGCCTACCTTTTTCTTGAATATTGGTGAATAAAAAATTCAACAATTTGTAATTTGCAATTGCAATTTTTCTTTTGACCTGTATAAATTATGTATGCATGACACTCAAAATAATCAAAACACGTCTATATAATATTATAATTTTAATTATCTCATATAAAGCTTCCAGGAACTCACCCTCTTGATCCATTGATGTTCTTTGAAAAACCATAAAAATATTAAAATAAAATATGGTTAAAGAATTAAAGTAAATGAACTTTAGGATCAGTCAGTCAAAAAAAGGGTAACCATCATATGCATACACATCAAAATTTTTGGAATAAGCTAGGCTATATATAGAAGGCACATTAGTATTAAAAAGTTTACTCATTACATTAGTATTAAGAAGTTAGGACTTCTTGGATATAAATATTTACCTGATGAAGTTTCCAACGCTGTTGTAGTTGTGAGCTTGCAGAAGCTGCTGCACAGTCAATTCAACTGTTAAAGCGAACTCTTCATAAGCTTCAATAGTGGGCATGGCAAAAGCCGCCCTAGGTGAGCCCCATGAGGGAAGTGGTAGGGGGTGTCCCTCCGGCCACTTACCCCCTCCATCATCCCTCAGCCAGTCCCTTGCTTGATTTGCGAGTCAACTTGGCCATTCGCTGCCCCAACGACCGACCGTAGGCACATACCCACTCTCATCCCTGCAGCTGCTGATTGCGTCCACAGGGGGTTCCGATATTGATAAGTTTTTCTCTCGCTCTGAAATCAATCACAATTCATGAGTGAATAAAAACAACGAACATTTTAAAATATTTACAAAAAAAAATAGTGATTAGTCTAAATTTCACTAACAAAAAGTTTTATCTTAGGGCCTAGGGGCTATACTTTGAATTTCAATGTTAGTTCCAAATTAAAATTTGTTGCTATATAATCAAAGATTTTAAGGACTTGTTGCTAACTGGTTTAGGAAGCGTATTAATTGAGAGTAATTCACGCATGCAAACAATAAAATAATGGTGGACAAAAGAATTAAAATAAAAGCCTTCCTGCCAACTTGCATAGTAAGTTGGAAATAGTTGTAATAATAATAATTAATTACGAAGATCAAATGTAGTTTTTAGGTCAGAAAAATTGATAATGTAGGATAATAAGTTACTGCATGTAGTATACACATAGTATTGTAGTCATTAAGTCCATGCCTTTTTCCTAACTAACTTAATGTTTTTAATCCTAGGCTTACCCTATTTTTTGTAAATAAAACATTTACCCACTTTAATAAGGACATAATTTGTAATAAACAGTAGGCCTACAATATAAGAAATTATAAATACCTACCAATTGATTTTGAATTTACTATATACCAATTTCCCATATGGTCACCATTCAGTGATGTAAAACCCTGGATGATGACTTTTTAAAACATAACTTATTTTTATTTTACAATCTGGTCATTAGAAAGAACAATAAGTAAATATTATAAAATTGAATCACATGAGTCAGAAACAAACCAGAGTTTGTACTAACATAGGAAACCAAAATGAAAATATAATGGTGAACAATGGTGTAAAAAATACCTGTATTTTGTTTGATAACGAAAATCAATATTTCTGATGTTGCACAACGAAGTTCCTATTGCGTGATATCATAAATTATGGCTACGTCGTCAAAATACTATGTTGGAAATTGGTACTATGATACTTAAATAAAAAAATAACTAACAACTGATTAGTATTTTAATAAACTACTAAACTAATACTCACCCATAAACTAGAAACCAACAAATGTAAAAGAAAACCCTCTCTCTCTTTTCAAGCTCCGAGACTCACTGCTTACGACTAACTGTACTGACGAGTTCCAAGAGTATCTACTATTTATAGTAACGTATATCCCTTCCCCACAGTTACCCCCACTAGTTTAATAATTATCAGCACTCTTTGAAGTCCTGTAATCACAATTCTTCTGCATGTTTAATGTGTGGTGAATCACCATTTTCACTAATCTAATAAGAGGTCCTTCACGTTCTAACGCTAGCAAGGGACTGCAACGTCCTTTACAGGACACGTTCTGTGACGCAAATAAAATCGATATCCGCCCACCAGCACAGTAAGCAACCCACCTGCAGTCGATTTGTCCTTATGACACGTCACACAGCCTTCGAAATCAAATTTCTTGACCTATTTTCTGAAATACTTAAAATACAAATATATGAAATAAAAATATAAAATGCATTTCATATAGCTAGCGCATTTACAGCTGAAACTGTGTAAATACTGTAGTTTCTTTTACATTGACTAAATAAAATTTTTAAATGTACTTAAGGTAGAAAGTATTTGTCAGTCCACTCATGCCGTTTATTTATTGGAATACGGAAGCCCCAAACATTTTCTCACATCACTCTCAGCTCAAATTTGAATTAAGCCTATTGACGATTGTTTTACTTTATGCTTTGCTTTATCCTTACTATGTATTGAAGGAAAAAGCAAAAGCGGATAGTTACAAAACTAGATGCAGGCAGCACGCTGGCGTGAGGGAAGCGTTTTCTTTCTGTTGTGGTTACTCCTATCAGCTTCTGGAAAACTCTGTATCCGGATATTTGATTGAAAACACTTGTATATTGTTCCTTGGGGCGATTTAGCATGAAAAGATTTTTCTTAATCATTCTATCTCGATAGGTTTTTCACACGATCAATTTGAGACAGCCTAAATTAAGGGAAAAATTTAGAATAAATTTAGAATATCTTTCACCATGTTTTCGGGACAAGTGTGTCCGTGAAGGCCATGTGAAAAGCTCGCATTTCTAAAGGAAATTCGCTAGCAAAAAGGACACATTTGCTGCCCCATGACCACTGATTCATAATGATTCATTCACAGGATGTGGGGGCGGTCATAATCAGTATAAAGGTCACGCTGACGCTAGACAAGGCAAATTATCCAGAAGAAATGGTTTATAAAAGTGACACATATTGGATTTAAATCAGTTTATAACCAGTATTTATTTAAATCAATGGATTCTATCACTCTAATTATTTTTATATTATTGATATCTAATTTTTATTTTGCGAGAGAGTAAGCTGTACACAAATTTAGAATCACGTATATTAGTATTTATAGTTCCATAGATTAAACCTCTCACAATATATAAATTTATGAAGTATTTTTTATCTAAAAATAGCTTTGGACTATGTATAGGGCACTGGTATTAGAAGATTGTTGATATGTCAAACAAATTTATTTATTTCGCGATTATTAAGTATTTATTGTTATCTCTAATGTTTATAACGAAATCATATTTATAAATCTTTTTTATCTGGATAGTATTTAATTTTTCTTAATCAAACTATTTCCCTGACACATTCTTGAGATGGCGACTGATTTATGAGATAGGGAGTATTTTTTATTTTTTTATCACATCAATTATTATCGATCACGAATAAGTATTATTGATCACTTTGTTGCATTTCTATTGATAATGTTGATTTTACCAAAAATATTTGGTCTACAAAACCTTTGACATAATAGACACTATCTAGCTAATAAATTTGTGACTTATCACTGTCCATCAGTTTTATTTTTTTACTAGCACAAATGATTGAAGAAGGGAATTGATGTTAGGTAACCGAGTCATAAGAGGGTGCGACGGGAACTTACGTCATATTTGACTCATTTACTATTAATAGACAAATGTGGATAAACCTGTGTGATATACAGCAGTTATTTAGTCTTGATTATACTTTGCAATGAAACTACTTTACTTTACGGAAATGAAGTGTATTTATCTTGTGGTCAATGGAAAAAATATTAATATTTAACGGGTATGTCAATACCACTTTGTGATGTACATAATCATTCAACTATATTGTAGCCATATTTAGCAAACCCATCCCATTTCCACTCTGGCAGATTCAGCAGATCTACATTAAAAAATTAACAGTGACGACATTTTTGACATTTCAGTGTCCTTGTATAAATGTTACACATACAATGAATAGAATGCACAATGAGTCATTCCGTTGTGTCCCATTCCCAGCGCTTGTTATCGACATCGCAGTAGTCACACGGACGGCCACGTGACTGCAGCACCTGTTAACATCTGTGGCTGTGACGTCACGTCGCGTGACTTCCCCTAGGAATGGTTACGTAATAATTGGTTCTGTCTTTTACTTGGCCGCTGCCTGTTTATAGACAGAGGGGACAGCTGTACAATTGGAACATTCCAACTCCGGATTTCCCCAGCTGTCAATCTAGGGCTTCAGGCTTCTATTACCAGGCAGGCAAATTGCATTCATTTGTTTGGTGGAATGGTCACATTGAGTTCACTTTGAGTTCAATGTTTGAGGTCACATTGAAAAGATCACTGGAATTAGAAATAATATTGTTTATTTTGTCTGTGACAAGTCCAAGTCGTTCTGGAAAGTTGGGGTACAAGTACAAGCACCAGAGAAATACTGAACAACGTAAAATAAAACCAACTTTAGTTACCTAATAACTTATTTTATATTTTCTACATTTTAGGTTAAAAAGAAAAGTACTTAGATCTCATTTTATAAGAACTAGTGTAACGTTTATTTCAATAACTGGATTTGCCTTTAATCAGTTAACATCATTTTCTAAACACTCATGATTTCTTTTTAGTAGACTACTGTACATTTTTGCTCATTAACGTTACGTTTAGAACTACATCAAACCTATTATAACTTATATACATAACCTATCGATAAGTTGCTTTCGCGACTATCTTATTCCAATAATAGTGGATTGACGTCACAATGCGATAGTCAGGTTGTCAAACTAATAACTGTACAAGTCTTCAACTTGGGTAGAGATTCCACAAAGTCGCTTAGTCTATCCACTTACTTGTATACATAGATTATGGAGAAAGTATTGTTTTCGTCAAAATTTTCAAATTTGAGTTGAGAGTGGATATATCCGTTTTGGGGTCTCCTGAATCAAAAAATGTGGGTTTCGACGTGATGTCTGTCCATCCGGGTGACCTAACCTAACCTGAACTCGGGTTAGATTAGGTCACACACTTTGACGTACGAATAGTCACTTTGTTTAAGGAAAATAGTACCATCCTTGTCTAGTTTTCCCTGTCGTTAATTGCACTAGTGGCATTCGGCCGCCGGCTCAACAATAAGTGCCGTCGACATCAAGTGCTTTGTTTTACGCCTACCATCGTACTTGTAGCATTGTGTTGATTTGATTTTTTATTATAAATTAAAAGATGATATTAAATTGAATTATAAATAAACAATGTCCGGTTTTTATTTATGGTAATTTGTCCATTATACAGATTAGGCCAAAGGGGAGGTGCTGCAGCCCCCACAGCCTCCCTGGATCCAACGATGAGCCAGGTAGGAAGAGGCAGCCAGGACACTCTAGAAATAGTGGTGGGGTAAATTAGAGCTCATACCCGCTATGAGGTGAGGTAGTGGTTGTTTGATCAGGATTATAAGAGGCATGCAGTTGATCTGGGAAGATGGAGAACTACTCTTTGTTGGCCAAGTCAAAACTCATCTAGGGTTCCAATATGAAATAATGATAAGTCATAACAGAAAGCACATGTAAAATGTAGAAATTATTACTGACTAGTATTATTGCCAGTATTATTACTGATTATTATTGCCAGTATTTGGTCGGTAATACCAATACGGTAGCTGCATCATATTACTATTTGTATTGCCAAATGCTATATTCTATTATTACTTTTTAGTCATTAAGCAGTATCGATCATTTAAGTTTTTTTTCTAACCACTGGTCACAGAGAAGTATCTCGAACTACATTCAGGTCTGGAGTGACTTCTCTGAGCCGACTTTTATATGTTGTCATTTCTCGATTCTTGATTTTTTGACGCGACCAAAGTGCACGAACTAATTCAAGTCTACAAAGTTCGCTGATAACCCCACTATCGTAGTAATTTTTGTGTTTTGTTTGTTTTACTCAAAGGTCGATATCTCTGTGTGTGTGTGGATCACGTGTGTTCGACCGCTCATTTCCTTATCGCCAGCTAACTAATATCGTGCATCCAACCCACGTTTGTTTGGTTTGAAAAATTGAATTTCTCGGTTAAGATTCTCAAATACTTCCACCATCTTGGATTTTAGTCCCTCAAATAGAATATTATGGAACAGCATTACTTGATACGAGCGATAGTCGTTAAGAAGAGGTGTTAAATTAAAAGTAAAGTGGTTTATCTAGGGGATTATTTTTTTTATCATAACAATATAATTTTACTCATATAATTATCATAGGAAAATATGATAAAAATGAAAAATCCCCTATCCAACTACCTTTGATTTGACACCTCAACCATCTGTCTACGACTATCGTGTAACCAGAAATGTTGTCACAAAATTAACATTGTTTTCATAGGGCTAAAACAAAATATTTCGCCATTAAGGAAAACTCTCAAGCAACTTTGCTGCTGAAACTGAATCAGATTCTAAGTGTCTATTCGCACGTCTACATATACATTCTGATACTGGGGTTAGGTTAGGTTCTTTGTATAGTTTGTCATGGAAGTTATCATCAACAGTTTCTGTAAACGATGAACCTTTACTGTTCCTGGATACAAGTTTTTCCTAAGAAAAATGACTCTAAGAAATTCTGACGTCATGTGGGACGGACGTGTCGTCACCGCACACGTCTACGTGTTGGACAGTTATTTTACACATCTTTAGGAATTTAAAACTGTTGAGTTTTCAATTGGCAAAAGGGTTTTAAATATCTTTTATACCAAATCTTTTCTGATAGTCGCTCAACCCAAGCCGCACTAACGCCATGCTAATGTTTGAATGACCATTTCCCTACAATATTATCGCTGTAATTATAGTATACGCCTCTCTAATTATTATGACGACGGTCTACCCGCGGCCAAATACACCATGGTGTACCACGCATGAGCGTTGCAGAGGTCACGAATAAACCCGTCTTTGATTACACTATAAATTATTTTTGAAATGCGCAATAAACGGGATTTGATAAAGGATATAAAATTTAGGGATAGTAATGATAGTACAATTTTAAGTTTTTTAAGCAGAAAAATCAAAATACTGTTCAGTAAATAACTTTTTCGTCAATTACAATCGTGTACTGTATCTTAATAAGTTTCGTCTATGGTATCAAACTTATACTAGTAGACCCCTAGTTTTTACACATTACTACTCGAACTCTCGTTTTTCGAACACTGCTACGGTAAACCGGCCCCCAAACCGATTTATTTCAGATAATTTTGAACCTTTTGAAGCCTAGATACAAACCCTATTCAAAGTAATGACAAAATGACTCTAAATATAAATTTTGACAGAAACTAAATAAACTAAAAAACATAATAACTATTGGTTGTGTTTATAGTTTTAATGTCGTTTATAGCGTGTTTTATGCCAAAAAGTATTTATTGCCTTTGTTAAACACTCAAACATCTGCAAACAAAGTCTTTAAGTCTTTCTTTATACAGATATAATCTAAATAAACGGTATCAGTGTGCTGACACATACTTTCTCCTTTAATTAAATTTAAAAACTTTGATAATTGTTCAAAGTTCATCTACTAATATAATTTGAAATTTGTTGTTTCAAGAATAATCATCCAATTTCTTACTAACAACAAGATAATCCAAGTGAAATTGTTAGTAATTTTTAGGCATGACGTCCCCTCTCCAGGTGATATCAAACTTTTTGACTGGGTTTAGGTGGGTGATGTACGTTACACTGCATACGAAGTTTCATGAAAAACAGTCGAAAAGTAAGGAAGAAGTTGTTTTTAATATTCTCCATAAGAATGACTGACATAGGCCTACGTATCAGGCGCTCCAAGACAATGACGTACTGCGATTATCAACGACATTCAATTGAACTTTTTCTGAAACCGTTAGTCGTAAAATAATGATTCAAAATACTATTTTATACATACACAATATGTCCCAAAATTATGTAACTATGTACTTCCCTTGATATAGAATTAAAACCTTACCCCTATATAATATAGGGACACGGTAGTTTAATTCTAGGTCGATGATTTCGTCTTGGAAGAAGAGGTCGCTCGTAGTGCGCCTAGTGTGATCATAATAACAGCAATAACGCTATTTAGTATGTTAAGTAATGTCACATAAATCTGAGAAATTTAGGGCTTACTAATAGACTACAAAACCAAGTTAGCTAACCTGAACCAATAGTTTTAATAGACTAATTTCCACTTAATAAAATATGAGTATAGTGCTGACCAGAAAAAAATGGTTTCTAAATATTAAATTACGTAATTTGCACAAATCCCCTACACTCACTCGGCTGTAAGTTTCATAAGTACTTAGTATTATCTCTATTAATAAAGTTTATCTAAGAAGTATTCCATTCTTAATTGACATTACTATACCACGCCTATATCACCTGTTCCTTGAAACGCTTTCAAGAGCGATAAGTTTTTAGTTTAAAGCTCGGTTTACGCAATCATTGCAGCAGTGCGGTTATGATTTTTCGTGGAAATAATTTTTACAAAAAAAATTGATTTTGACATGGATATGTTTTTGTTCGGGGGGGAGAGGGGTTATTGACTATCCATCCACCACAATTTGAAACGGAGGGACAGCGGTTTTGAGAAACTGAAAACATTCCTTTTAGACATAGGCTATCCATGATATAAGCTATCTCTCATACATTTTAGGTTAATACTTTTTAAATTTTTGTTTCCCAATATTCATTCTTTTCTATTGTATACTATTAAAAAATTAGTCCTAGTCTAGTGAATTATGATATAAAACAAATTATATGCACCTGGTTATTAAAAAATATATTTTCCCTTTTCATGAAATTTGATGTCATGTTAAAATATTTTGTATACTGCTTGTCAGATTACGTAGTTAGGATGAATATTTATTGTTTTATTTTAATGAAAACTATCAGCAGTTCCTGATAGTCGAGCCATTTTAGACACCATTATAAGAAGATGGCGAGATGTGCTCGTTCTAATTACGGAATGCGCCAGCCACGACCAGTGCGCAGTTGGCCCTCTGTGTCTATCTATGTACTGAATACTGTATTATTTGTTATACTCAGACAGTCTGTCTCGGTTGGAACTGTGCCAGCGTGAGCTGCTACCCAGTCGTCACAACATACAGAGTGTCCGCAACATCGGTCTGTAAAAACATAGCCCTTCACGTCCACATGTCTACATCTATCCTCCTAAAATTTAAATTTAAAATGTTATTTCTTCGGCTTCAGAACAACAATGTTGAGTTAAACAATTAATTACAGAGACTATTTTTATGGAGAAGTAGTTTGTCAAACTTAGGGCAAAATTTTAAAATTGCCGATTTGAACTAAATGTAAAATTGTTGAAATTCCCTCTTATAGGTAGACCGCATAGATTTTTGCTCTGTGTTTATATAACAACTTAAAAGAATGTAGGCTACTATGAATGGCTACCCGTCTCAAAAACTTCTGTAATGCGTACAATGCCCTCAATTGCCTGTGTCGGGAAATAGTTTTAGATCATGGATATGTGTATACGGGATATGGGATAGATATCAATGTATACGGGAATGTTTTCAGTTCCTTTAAACAGCTGTCCTTACAGTTATATATGACGTCACTAACCATATTACGCCACTCGTTAATTTGGTCTGGCAGATTGCCTATACGGGGGGGGGGTATAGGCAAGAGCTAAGACATATCCATGTCAAAACCAACAAAGTGTCGAACACATCCACACATTTTCACACACACACTTCCCCTAATTAACGATTCTCCGGACTCTTTGACTCATTGGGTTATTAATGAATGATTCTGACAATTGAAACAGCTGGTATATGCCAGCAACAAAGGAGAATGTCATCAAATCCATTATACCCACCACGCTCCCGTCACTCAAATACCCCTTAAAATACCATTTAGGGTGTAGTGGATCCTCCACTGGGGGTGGGGAATGGGGTTTCTCATAGATATGACTATGGAGAACGGTATAAGATTTGTTCTTGTACGGCAATGTCAATGGAAGTTTAGTAGGCTACTTATTGTGCTCAAACCAAAATTTAGTCTGGCCTACATCCTGGACATCCTGAATGTTCTACATAAAAATGTTCCTTCACCTCATCAATCTCACATCGGGATGCGATTTTATTACCTTATTTACCTTTCTGAGCCAAGTATGATTGAGAAATGTGTGTAAGATGATTATGGCACGATCTTGTACAGACTAAGACTAAGGCTGACAGTTTCCTTGGGAAGGGCTGTTAATTATCATAAAATTCCAACCACCAACAGAGGTTTAAGTGCACGGGGACATGGATTTAAAGGGGGTGAGATAAATTATCAGTACTTCATATAGAAGTCAAAGTGAAAGCTAAAAAATGGTTCTGATAGGACTAAGTGACAACTATTTTACAGAAAGGAATAAAAAGATTCTACATTTAAGGTTCAAATTCGTACAAATTACTTCAACTGAAAGTTTGTTTACAATCACAGACTATAGGCGTGAATCGTAAAGCATCGAGAGATAGAGAGAGAGATACAACAACTATTGCGCAGTAATACCACCAGAAGCACGCGTGAACGCCAACAGCTGTTCGCAATCGCAAGGTCAACAGTAACAGCTGATATGATAAACAGCTGGTCACGCCCAACGGCCATCAGCTGACTCGACCTTGTAGACGACCGTAACGGTTAATTCCGCTAATTAATCAACTTGAAAAATACAACGATATTTTAATTAGAGTTTTATTGATATCTCTATTCTACTGTTTGTAATGGATTTTTTTATTGCGCGTCACTAATCTGCTTCACTAGATAATCACCCTGTTTAGACCAAGGAATCAACGATTACCTTGTTATTTTCACAAAAAAATGTTATGAGTTAATTTTTTCTGTACCTACATATTCTTGCTTGCTTACATACATATACGGAAAAATACAGTACGGAAATACATACATACAGCACATACAATATACATACACATACGGTACGGACGTACTGTACACGTAGGTACATACAGTATAGTATGGTATTATTGCTTGCTTGTATATGGGCAATAAAGCAATAATATACCTATTTGTTCACTCTTTATCATGACGTCAAGTGAATCCAAACATGTTTTACAACACTATCCATCGTCAAATTAATATTTAGAAAGGTAAATAAATGATAACCCTAATCAACAGTTGAGGTAAAAAATAGTTGAGGTGTTAAATTTACACGTTCAAGAATCAAGAAAGTACACTTTTTCGTATATTATTGATTTATCAGTAGGCCTATCACTTCTGGTATAGGTTTCACCTGTCAACGGCTTAGAAGATTGGTTAGTATTTATCGTTTGGACCAATGTAAACGATTAGCTCTCATACTTTCCCTCATAACTTTCACTCTATCACTGACGACGGTACATGGAAAAGTCTGTCTGAAAAGGAATTCATCGTAAAAAACGTCTCCATTCATAAAATAAATAAGAATAAAAAAGAAAAAATAGTCAACCGTTTACATGATTTTAGTGTTGAAGAGGTTTGTTTAACAGACGTTGTAATAACAATTTATTCGGCTTGCATCCACAAGACTAGGGTGGATTCCACTTTTAAATGATTTAAATTTTAATTGTATAAGATAAACTACCGTATGTATAATATAATCTTGCGATGTGATACAGAAGGCCTATTAGATAGCGATAGTTTTCTAATTTATATTTAGTTTTAGAAAGGAACAATCCAACGTAGATATATGTTAAGTATAGTGTACAATACTGCAATGTGTTACTGCAATATGTGTTAAGTATAGTGTAGGGACAATACTGCAAACAGGAGGCAACGCCACTTCGCCGAAGTGATAACACCATGTAAATGATTCTGATGGCGTCACATCAGCTGGCAAATATCGACGCAGACCTACGATCCAAGCGGTTAGTTTCCTTTGTCAAATGTAAATTATACTATGTAAACTATTCCGTAAAGTAAAAAAATACGCAAGATAATACAGTACTTTCCTCGTTCTACTATTTTAACACTCAATCCCAAATTACAATTAAAAGGTTTTACAAATAAAATTAAAATTAATACTTTTTATTCTGCAACTTATAGGGTATACTTACTATAACTTATTTTATAGTAACTGTATGTTGCAACGTATATTTACTGAAATTCTTTAGCCCATAGAATATTAAAAAGAAAGAAAAATGTGATTACAAATTAGAAAAAATCGCGTATTTTAACTTAAAACGTATTATGAACAATTTCAGTTTATTGATTTCTTATTATTTTTAAGTACAAGTTAATCCATATTGTATGCTAAAATTATATTTGGTCCAATAATTCTAATACAGTAATATTATTCGAGCACAGGAATAAATTGCTCAAATTATAGACCATTAACGATTAAAAATCGTAAAATATATCATATTTAATTTTTGTAAACTGAATCTCGTCAAAACTGATTTGTCTTCAAAGTTTTTCCACATTGGCGATAGCAGGCCCTAATCACTGATTAAATTGACTTCATGAAAATAATTGTATAATTATTTTCATGAAGTCAATACATTCAACATTGGATAAATTATATCTTATAGCTTTTGCTAGAGTACCTGGAAGAGAGCACTAGGAAAATCTTACAATTGATTCAAAATATTCAGAGAGAAATCGGGACAGCTGTTTGCGCGCTCAAAATGGCGGATCACCTTTGGAAACCGGGTCAAGGTCAAGGCTTGCCCCCTCCTTTGTCTTTGATGTCAGCGCACACCTTATCTCGTTGTCAATATTGTGATTCAGTAATATAATATCCAGTCCTTGGCGAAGCCTATAACATTTTATGTTTTTATTCAGGGATTTTTACTTAGATATCCTAATTTAACCATAAGTACTGAAGCAGCTTAAAATGAAATACCCCCGCCGCAGCAGACCTTGCGTACTCAGCAAATTTTCAAATCAATAATAATACTAGCGTACCTGGCGCACGAAATCGTGCGCTGTCAAGGAGACAATCTGTCCACCAATAACTATGTTTAGAAACTAAGTTTAGATTTTCCCAACAGATTTTCATTTTGGTTATGTTTTGGTTTTATGCAAATAAAAACTGGCGTAAAAAACACCAGTTTTTATTTGCATAATCCTTATTGACAGCTGTACGATGATGTCTTCATTAAACGAAATACCCCCGTCGCAGCAGACCTGCGTACTCAGCGAATTTCCAAATCAATAATTTAATATATGACAAGTTTTATAAATATATCTTTATAAACATGAGAATTATTTGCCTATTTTCCAAGTTTAGCTGCTGTGAGGAACACTGAAAGAAGTCATTTCTACCATGAATACTTTTTATCTTAACATTTATACCAACTTTCATTAACATCTGTCCATAAATAAAGAAGTTTTTCTATTCCCTATATGATTAATATGGGAAAAGAGTATGCAGGTTTGCTGCCATGATAAACACATAGACTATGCTTTTTAAGCATAAATGGATAGATCTCAACCACATGAAGCTAAATATCAAGTTTTATCCAAAAATATTTATTAATATGGGAAATATTAATTTTTCCCTATCCTCCCTAAGATTAACATTGGAGCCCCACAATACAACGTACTGTGTTTAGATTTTTTATATCTCGGTAACCGTTGGAGATAGAGAAAAACTTTAAGGAACTTAATTGTGTAGTTTTCTAAGCTGATTCCAATGGTGAAATATAAAATTAGAAATTTTTAAAAATTACATGTGAAAAAAGCAAAAATCCCCATTTTGGGGTACAAAACCCCCCAAACTACCCGTTCCCATTGACCGATATGTCTGGTTTACGAACTCGTCCGAGCATTTGTAGGAATACACATCTCTACCAAATTTGGTCTCGATCGGACCATTTTTACGAGAGGTATCGTGCTAACAGACACACACACACACATATATCTACACACATTATATATATATAATAATTTAACGACTAATTTTTTTCACGTCTGGGCACCTAAAGAAGAAAAAATAACATGGTCCCGGGCTTAAGTCTCGCCATGAGACCTACGGTAATAGCTTTTTCGTTATGGGAAATTCGCTAATAAAGATAAATGTTTAACTGTCAGATTTGATTTGTTTATAAATTCCATAAAATATGAGAATTACTTTCTCTATTGTCGTGTATTCTCCATATTAATTAACATGGGAAAGAAATCGCGATGTGACCCCATTATTTTCCATGACCATAATATTCAAAATTTATTTAATTTATGGCAAAACTCCATCTAAAATTTATAACGAACGACTTGGCATTGATTGGGCACCAACCCCTCCAAAACAATTATCACAATAAATGAGGTAGTGTTTTTATTGAAGCAAAACTACATGCTAAAATTATAAGCACTCATGGTGATTGGTAGCACCACCGCTCCAAAACAATTATCACAAAAATAGGCCTAGTGTATTAAATATATGTATAAGATATAACAGGTTTGGTTGATATCTGTAATAAATGAGTTTGCCTATTCTCTATAAGGTTAACATGGGAAAGACTATGCAGGTTTGCAGCTGTGAGTAACACTGCAAGTAGGCATTTTTATTATAAACTACTGTATTTTTATTTCGACAATATACCTAGTTTTATCAATATTTGTACATAAATAAATGAGTTTTCCTATTATCCTGAATATTAACATGAAACCGAGAATGAAAGTTTTCTGCTGTGAGGAACACACTGAAAGTAGACAATTCTAGTATCAAAAATTTTTATTTTGACCATTTATTGTTTCATCAACATCTGTCCATAAATAAAGGAGTTTGCCTATTCTCTATATGATTAACATGGGAAAGAATATGCACGTTTGCTGCCATGATATACACATAAACTATGATTTTTAGGAGTAGCCTAAATGGATAGATACATTAAGCTAAGTGCAAAGTATCATCCAAAAATATTGTTTAACAGGGGAAGTATTACTTTTTCCTTATCCTACATAAGATTAACATTGGAGTCCCAAAATACAATGTCCTGTGGTTAGATTTTTTAATATCTCGGTAACTTTAAGGAAAAAATTTAACTTTTGGTTTTTTAGCGAATTTCCCATAGGGAAGAAGCTATTACCGTAGGTCTCATGGTAAGACTTAAGCCCGAGACCATGTTATTTTTTCTTCTTTAGGTGCCCAGAGACCAAAAACAATATCAAAATTTATATATATTATGATATATATATATATGTAATTTTTATAACGAAGAAATAATGGTGTTTCCACCGATCAAACTCTCTATGTAAAAAAGAATATGGCCATAGGTTTTTTTAAGAATATTCCTACAAACTGCTACGAGTTCGTAAACCAGACTTTCAACGATACTAGTTTTTGACCCCCAAAATGGGGTTTTTTGCGTTATTTTTTTTCAATTGATTTTTTAAAAAATTTCTAATTTATATTTTAACATTGGATGCAGCTTAAAAAAACACACAATAATCCTTAAATGTTTTTTTATTGATTACCGAATATTAAAAAATCTAAACCATACGTTTATTTTTCCAAAAAATCTTATGGAGATAGGAAAAATAAAATTCCCAAGATTAACATATTTTTGATTAAACTTGATATTTAGCTTCATGTGATGAGACTATGCATTTATAATAAAAATCATAGTTTAATGTGTTTATCATGGCAGCAAACCTGCATACTCTTTTTGTATAAATCATATGAGGTTTAGGCAATATCCTTTAACATGGACAGATGTTGATGAAAGTTGGGTATACACAGTTAAAGAAAAAATTTTTATGTAGGAAAAGTATTTCATTATCCTCACATGAAACACATGCAAACTCATTCCCATGTTAATATTGTATGGAGAATAGGCAAATAACTATGTTTATGCAAAGATTTAAAAAACTGTTTAAAAAATACTATATTATTTATTAAAATTCGCTGATACGCAGGTCTGCTCGACATGTGCTGGTTTTTATTTTGTGATCCTCAACACGGGTATGTCAACTCTCAGCTGAAATTCTTTACCTTTGACGAAAACAGTACTTTCTTAGCCTATACTAAAGAATATTAAAAAATATTCAATATTTTTTCCTATGTGCCAAGCCATATGTGCTAAGTTCCTAGGAGGAACTTATCCTTATAACTAATCCTATTAACTAATCCTTATAGGGTGAAAGTAGCATCAAAATCATATGAGATGTATAGAAAGAAGATGGCGTTGATTGTAGTATCTATTTTAGATTGTGATATCGATTATATATTGATGGATCAAGCGATCAAGGTAAAACTATTTCGATGAGAACTAAAAATCGACTGTCAGCCGACGTTATTTGTTATATAACTAGATCTAGAGGCAAACGAATGGCTGTCATTGCCTTCTGTATCGTACATGATGGGCTGGGATACAAAAATAGGCTACATAAAAATTGATTTGATTTAGATACAGTACTATAAAATTAGACATACGGTTAAAAAGTATACGAAAAGGAAGCGACAATAATGTGCTGAAATCAAAATTAAATGTGCACATGCGGGCGGTAGTTATAAGTGCTTTAGGATGCTAATGTCTGTGGTTAAACAATGCACACAACAATAGTCGTTTTTAAGCTAAAAATGCTTGGATGTATCAGGTTAGAATTATCAGTAAAGGAAGCGTTGATCAATATATGTTGATAAATAACAGAATTATTTGCCTTTATTCTCCATAAGATTAACATGGGAAAGAGTGTGCAGGTTTGCTGCTGTGAAGAACACTGAAAGTAGGCATTCCTACAAATATATATATATATATATACATACTCGTAAATAAATAAACTCGTAAATAAATTCAACATTAAATTGGAAAAAACATATTGAAATTATTTGTAAAAAAATTTCTAGAGTAAACTTTTTAATGTGGAAATTGAAGGAATTTGTTAGTGATAAATATTTAAGAGCCACTTATTTTTCATTTTTTCAATCTCACATATCTTATGGAATATTGCTATGGGGACACTCATCCCATGTTCATAAAATTCTATTATTACAAAAAAAAGTTAGCGCACAATCTGTGGGGCTGTGCCTCTGGATCACTGTCGTCCTCTTTTTATTGGCCTCAAAGTAATGACAGTAGTAAATTTATATATATATATATCATGTTTTAATTTATACCAAATCAAACTTAAGTGAATTGAAATGCAGGGAAAATATTCATAATAATAACACCAGAACCAAATCCAAACTAGATATTCCTATACATAGACTAGCCAAAACAAGCTACTGTCATAAAATCAATAGTATTAAATTTTTTAATAAACTCCACCATTCAGCAAAATTAGTTAGTTTAAATAGATTCAAGGTTAAATTAAAGGAATGGCTTATTGAAAACCCATTTTATTGTTTAAATGAATTTCTAAATAGTATTGTAAATATAGACTTTTAGATAAGTTCCAGCGCACCCATTTTAATTTTAAACTTCCACTTCCCTTCGTATGTTCTCATTCCTCACCCTGTCCAATCTTGTCCTCCTACAACTTCTCCTCAGCACAATCATCTCCGTAGCCAACAACTTCCCCACATTTCTCTGCTTCAGGTCCCAAAGTTCTGAGCCATATAGTACAACACTTTCCACCAAAGACTTACAAATTCTCTTGTTAGTTTTCTTTGAGACATCTCTATCACACCAAACAGTATTGAAGGCTCTTGTTATATTCCTCCACTTCTCCACTGCTGCTTCCAGACTTGTCAAACATAACTCCTAAATATCCAGCTTTTCTGACCCCCTTGATTACTCCATCTTCTGAAGGCAAACTTTCCACAGTGTCATTACCAACAACAAGATAGTCATATTCTTCCACATTCATTAACTTAACTAATATTCCTCTTTCAACTTTCTGACCATGTAGCTTGAATTTTCTTGATCCTCCGCCAAAACTACCTGATCATCCACAAAATACAGGGTGAACAAGTGACTTTCTTCCAGCTGCACTCCCACAGGCCATAGGCATAGTTTTTTAAATAACCAAGGTAAAAAGTGCTTTTGTTGTATACCAAAAAGCATTACAGTAAACAAGTTTGTTTTTTTATATATTTATTGTTTTTTGTTCCATTTCACATTTAATATTCACATTAAAGACAGGATGTCTGTTGGGTCATGTAGTATTATATAAACAGTATTATATTTATAAAAATATAATTAATATTGCATGTACGCAACAATCGGCATCACCCGCCATTCTCATAATCTGATGCCGATTCACAGCGAATATGTTAATCATGAAGCAATAAACATATTTTTATTTGATTTATACCTTGCTTTTAAAGTAATTTATATTACAATGATTAATTAAATATAAAATAATGATATTAAAAAATTAAAAGTAACTTTTCAGGAGTTCACATTATCCAAAACACACAAATGTGGGAAAGAAAAGGTAACTTTAAGTACAGAAATTTTAGGAGGGATAAAGTAAGCTGTGTGGAGAGTATGATAAATTAAAGGATAGTAAAAGGACATAGATAAATGGATCTAAAATGGAGGATAAGATTGCATTTCAATTAAATACTTAATAATTTTATTATTACATACAATTTAACATGAAAATATCAATAACACTTAACATTACAATATAGTTAAATATGTACATAGAAATAATTAATTCTACACTACATAAAATATGTAAGTCTAAAATTTGTTTCTGATAGATTAAAATTCACAGTGAATATTTATTGCATCACAATAATTAAATCCGTTGATTTCAATTGTGTAAGATATTTAATTTAAAATCTAACTAATGAACTACTGAAATTTATGATTAGACACAATGTGGGTGGTTGCTAAAATGATTTCTGCCCATATCACTAACTTACCAAACAAATTCTGATGTGCAATTTTAAAATAACAGGTTATACATTATACAATAAAGAGTAATAGTTACAGAAGAATACATTTTCGAAATATTTTAACATACTTGAAAGGTTGACATTTAATTTAATTGCTAGTAATCCAAAGCAAGACCATACTTTACTTGAGGGGAAAATTGAGGCTTTGATTATTAGTTTCAAAAATGTAATGACTGATACTTTACATAATGATAGACAAAATTTCAGGAAATTGTGAACTTGAATTTATTTCTTCAGGAGATCACAACAAGTTAAACATTTGGGCAAATTTGTGCCATGGTTGATATCACCGTCATTTTAATTTAGAGTCAATTTCTCAATACAGTTAAACTTAGTTGTATGAAGAAACCAACTTGTATTTTTACACTAAATAATAATTTTTATTATATATTAAAGCCTCCCTTTGACATGTAACTGCAATTGTAATGCATACACCATTACAGTAACTGTAAGAATAGCATTGTTAGTACAGATTATTTTCTAATATGATAAATATACATAGACTCCAGCTGAATCTAAATCATCCGAGTGGCAGAGCTTTAGAATTTACTTAATATTTTTTACTTTTTACTTTGTACTATACAGCTCTTCTTAAAACAATAATTAGTATTAACAAAGAATGCAAAACGTAACTCCCCTAAAATAAGCAAAACATGTGTCCACTGCAATTCCAATTAAATCTACAAATGCTATCAAATTCATCCAAACCAGTCATTGTTTATTTAAGATGGGCCTCCTCCATCCATTATGCCACACATTTGCAAGCCAAATTGGGATTGCTCATGGTCGGGATTCAAATCTGATTGGCAATAAAAATTGCACACACCAGTACAATGCTTTAGACCACTACCCCAAAGTACTATCATCTGAGAAAGGGCTCATTTGGCTATAAAACACATTCTCTAGCAGCAAAACTGTGAATTCCACGATTTAGTTCCAATATTAGCTCACAGATGGCAGCACAGTGAGGGTAATTGTTGAAGAGCACTATATGCTTTGTTTTAAATTCGTTGTTGGTGATGCTGGATTGATGTTATTCAGATTTTTATTGCGGTTTTTATTCAAAGACAACTGCCAGTTGTCTTTGAGTCTCCGTGACGAGTGGACGTGTTTGGTTTCTTATGTGTGTAATGTTTAGTGAATGGTTTGTTTGTAAGTTTGTTTTTACTGCTTTAAACTGTTATGTTTTCAGCTTTATATCGGTTTGATCAGGATTATATGTTAATTGTCCTATGTTTTAGATATTAATTCACCTGAGGACGGGATCAGATTCCAGATCCCGAAACGTCGTGAAACTTTGTTTTACATAATATCGTGATGGAAAGTGTCCACAATAAAAATCTGAATAACAGCACTGTATGCTTCTATAGCACTATAATAAGCTTCACAGAATATCATTGTGATAAATAGATAAATAAGCTGCAGTGTCTTTCATAAGTCAGAGGGTTAAGGAAACCATTTTCGAGGTTATGAAAAAGATTAATTTTGTTTTGATTTAAATTTGTTAATGAAATTTAGTTATATGTTAGGTAAATGTTGAATTTGTTACTCCTTAAAATGTTTGATAAGTTTGGATATCGTCCTTCTTAAAGTCTATAGACCCATAATTATATTGGTAGATAAAGTTATAAATGTGATGTAAAATACCCCCGTCGCAGCAAACCTGCCATATATATATGACAAGTTTTATAAAAATATGTCCATACACATGAGACTAATTTGCCTATTCTCCATAAGATTAACATGGGAAAGAGTGTGCAGGTTAGCTGCTGTGAGGAACACTGAAAGTAGTTATTTCTACCATAAATAATTTTTATTTTAACCAATAATACCAACTTTCAACAACATCTGTCCATAAATAAAGGAGTTTGCCTATTCCCTGTATGATTTATATGGGAAAAGAGTATGATGCAGATTTGCTGCCATGATAAACACATAAACTATGATTTTTAAGCATAAATGGATAGATCTCCACCACATGAAGCTAAATATCAAGTTTTATCCAAAAACATTGATTAATATGGGAAATATTAATTTTTTCCTATCCTCCATAAGATTAACATTGGAGCCCCACAATACAACGTACTGTGTTTAGATTTTTTAATATCTCGGTAACCGTTGGAGATAGAGAAAAACTTTAAGAAACTTAATTGTGTAGTTTTTTAAGCTGATTCCAATGGTGAAATATAAAATTAGAAATTTTTAAAAATTACATGTGAAAAACGCAAAAAACTCCATTTTGGGGTACAAAACCCCCCCAAACTACCCGCTCCTATTGACCGATATGTCTGGTTTACGAACTCGTCCGAGCATTTGTAAGAATACACGTCTCTACCAAATTTGGTCTCGATTAGACCATTTTTACGAGAGTTATCGTGCTAACACACACACACACACACACACACACACACACATATATATATATATATATATAAACATTTTAACGACTATTGTTTTTGGACTCTGGGCACCTAAAGACGAAAAAATAACATGGTCCCGGGCTTAAGTCTTACCATGAGACCTACGGTAATAGCTTCTTCCCTATGGGAAATTCGCTAAGAGTGATTTTTTAGGCTTCAATAGTTTCACATAGTCAAAATTTAAAAATAGCTTCTTCCCTATGGGAAATTCGCTAATTATTAGTCATTATATTTTATTTCATAATTTTATTTCATTGTATTTTTGTATTTTGTTATTAGTCATTGTACTTTAGAAGAGTAATTGAAAAGTTTTTCAATTAATTATGTTTAAGATTCCTAGACATTAACAGATTTCTAGTCATAACATAAAAAGGAAATCTATATAGATCAGTAAAGTGAAAAACAGTAACATAATTTTTGATTCAAAACAATATCTGCTCTGATGGGAAATAAACCAATTAATCTATAGCCTACTTGTTCAGCTGAATTAGAGAAGTGTTCTGAGTTCCGATTTCACTTCAGGCTCTGTTGGAAAATCCATTTCAATAAATATAGGGCATGTCATAGTTAGCCAGAAAAAATTTAAGTACTAAGTCAGTTTTGAGAGACTTCACTGGATTCATTATTTATCAAAGAGAAAATTTTAAGTGCAAGCATATGCTAGAGTGTTTCAATAAAGACATAGTTACTGTAGAGAATAAAGAAATCTTCATAATAAAAAATGGAAAATATTATTTGTCACTATGTATTAGAACTTGTATAAAACATTCCAAGAGAAAATTGAAGTTTCTAAGTTCCTGAATCAGTGGCGTAGATACGGGGGGGATAAGGGGGATATATCCCCCCCATAGCGACCACCTTCATTGATAATTTCAAAACAGAAATATCCTGAAATACCGCTACGCAATAACAAACAAAAGAAAAAAGCAGTTTGTTGTTGTTACTGTATGTAGTATGTCGAAATACAGTATATGCAATAAGCGATATTTCCCGACTGGTCTCCCGGTCATCCCTCCTACCATCAAGATCGCTTAGCTGCAAAATCTTATAACTTATACTGTAGGTCTAACCTAAACTGTTAAGATCTTGACGTTAGTGATGTATGACGTCTTATGTCATATATTTTCCGTACCCTCTGCGTTTTGTGTTCGTGTTTTTTGTCTGATTTTCACTTGTTTCATTATAAAATAGCGTAAACTCAAAAAAGTAATGTAAATCGCATCTAAAATAAACCTCCAAAATGATTAATTAAAGTCACGGTGACTTTGTTCGTGTCGAGACAGCACTAGATTATTGTGGTAGTAATGGTAATGATATGAAAAAAGTGTTTGTACGGCCCACCCAGAGACAGCTAGAATAGATTGTCTTTAGTTAAAATTGGACATCCAATAAGTAATAAAGCATTGAAAAATATCTATTCCATATAAATTAAATTATCAATGATATAAGGAAAAAATTTAATATTGTGAAAATGTTAACGGTGTCATAAATAAACCTTTTAACTACATGTCATAGTTATTTCGTCTGTTTGAAACAAATGATGTGAGGGATCTTTGGCAAAATAAAATTTTTTTTGTTTTTTTTTTTTTTTTTTTTTTTTTTT
Source organism: Nephotettix cincticeps (assembly GCA_023375725.1). Lineage (NCBI taxonomy): Eukaryota > Metazoa > Arthropoda > Insecta > Hemiptera > Cicadellidae > Nephotettix > Nephotettix cincticeps. The sequence continues at coordinate 26,627,792 of CM041790.1, read as the reverse complement.
TATTTAATTTTTTTTTTTTTGTTTTTTTTTTTTTTTTTTTTTTTTTTTTTTTTTTTTTTTTTTTTTTTTTTTTTTATTATTTTTTTTTTATTTTTTTTTTTTTTTTTTTTTTTTTTTTTTTTTGTTTTTTTTTTTTTTGGTGTATCCATGATTAATTTTTTCCACGTAGCCGATTTAGAAATTTATAAACATTGAAATAAAACACTAACAGAAAATCTAATGAAATTTTCAGTATATGCCTATTAGAATGCGCTACTAAACGAACTTTGATATCATTTTCGATTAACCTGAGAAATTTCCATCTCGATTCGGACAAAACGCCCTCCGTCGCAGTGTAGAAACTGCCCTAGACTACTTCACACTAAGTCCAAGATGGCAGCGGAGGTATTGCATGATATTTATATGGTAATTAACTTATCGAAATGTCCCTTATGTAACCTACAGTGCATACTCTAGAATAGGTTTTCACTCGGGGGGGGGGGGTTATATCCCCTCCCATGAAAAAACTGTATCTACGCCACTGTCCTGAATACTGTTTCAGTTTTCTTAATCATCCTATGTAAATGATAGATTTACTTTATCAATAATGAAATACAGTGCAACTTGGTTATTACAGCCTCAGCTGTATCGTCAACACGGATATAATTTATTTTTAGGTCCTGTCAAACTATAAGTATTTACTTACATAGTAAAAACCTCAGATGTATCATTAGTAAATTCTAAAACCTCAAGAACATGAAGTATATATAATGTTAAGAAAATGAGTCCGAGAAGATGGCAACGTATGGCTAAAGGTAGAAATTTCGGTCGGTCAGACATACACAGTTCAGTATGAAAGTTCAGTCATAAACAATAAATATTTAGGTCCATTTCCCCAATTACCTCGATTAAAAGTGTGAATTTCATGTAAAAAATGTGTTTTCTATATTTCCTCGGTTTTAAATTAAAATTGTGAAACAACTTTTATACTTTACTTTATACTTTTAACTGAAATGGTGACCTACTCAGGTAGGTATTTTAAGCCAAGTATGAATGAGGAATACTTGTATGTATAGTATCACTCTGATATAGCGTCATTAAATGTGTGGTCCCTTCAATGACATTATAACCAAGTTCCAATGTATATTAAGATAGTTATTTACATTATCTAGGTTTCAAAGACAATCCATTATAAAAGATCAAAACAAGTTCCCCAACAATCTAGTTTTGAATAAACATGATCCATTCTATTGATCACAAAAATGGAAATATTCAGTTTCCACAACACATCAAAAGTGTAACTTTATGAGAAACATTCAATTCCCACACAAAATATTTATGAAATTGATTCTCTGCATTACCAGTGTAATAAGCAAGAACAATGAACATGCTTGACACAACCATGATAAACACCAAGTTTTCATAGACTACATTGAATACACAGTCTGAACAATTGACATTGGCACATAGAATTTTGAGGGTCGATGGTCAATTGTGCTGAACTATGAATAACTGAAATTACACATATTTAGAAAAAGAAAACATAAAATACTGACTTATTGAGTACTAAACCTTAAAAGAGTTGCCAACAGTTCTTTAGTTTACAGATTTTTAAGATCAAAGAAAAATATATTATATTTTTATAAATTATTCTTTAATAAAATACTATCCTTAAGTTTTCATCAAAATCAGTTGAGACTAATAACATTCTTTAACCAATTCCATTATATTCATCAGCCATTTACTTAAAAAGTAGAAAACCTGCATTATGCTGAATCAAAATATGAAAAAATCTACAAACAAAAAAAACCATTCAGTGAAACTCTACTACTTATATATCATACCAGTCTTATTGATCTGACTCGATAACATACATGTATATGTGTGTATGGGAAGGATTGTGCTTGTGTTGGCAACTCTAGATGGTGAGTTTGACGGTGAAGGAGGTGAGCCAGTCGGCCGGTGGTTGCTATGAGATGTCAATGTCGGCCAGCAACGGCCCGCGCCACCCGACGGTCAGACAGTAGTGTTGGAACAGCTGTGTCAACAGTTCCTGCTCATCCAGAAACTCCAGCTGCTCAATGCGCTGCCGGTCGCTGCCTGGGATGGTGTTATAGACCTGCACCATGTCCCACGCCCTCGCGCCGTCCCACCCGGTGCCCAGGAACCTGAAACAGCGAAACCCACATCACTATCCTGCTAAAAATAGTTAAATGGAATTATGATTTATTCCTCCACCATAAGTTATAACAATAGTTTCCAAACATTTTTGACCCGTGACCCATTATCAATTTAAACATTATTTCGTGACCCACTAACATAATCATTCAGGACAAACCCCAGTTCAAACACCCTTCACTCCTTGATAAAACTAAAAATTTGTCACGTATATATTGTACACATATGTATTATTTTTTTATTTCAATAAAATATATTCATACTATAAACAGACTCATATCAAACTAAATATTTTTTATGGTATTGAATAAAATAATAACAGTAAAATACCCCCGTCACAGCAGATCTGCATACTCAGCGAATTTCCAAATCAATAATATAATAATAATATATGATAAGTTTTATAAAAGTCTGTCCATAAACTTGAGACTTATTTGCCTATTCTCCATAGAGAGATTAACATAGGAAAGTGTGCAGGTTAGCTGCTGTGAGGAACACTGAAAGTAGTAATTTCTACCATAAATAGTTTTTATCTTAACATTTATACCAACTTTCATCAACATCTGTCCATAAATAAAGGAGTTTGCCTATTCCCTATATGATTAATATGGGAAAAGAGTATGCAGGTTAGCTGCCATGATAAACACATAAACTATGATTTTTAAGTATAAATGGATCGATCTCAACCACATGAAGCTAAATATCAAGTTGTATCCAAAAATATTGATTAATATGGGAAATATTAATTTTTCCCTATCCTCTATAAGATTAACATTGGAGCCCCACAATACAACGTACTGTGTTTAGATTTTATAATATCTCGGTAACCGTTGGAGATAGAGAAAAACTTTAAGAAACTTAACTGTGTAGTTTTTTAAGCTGATTCCAATAATGAAATATAAAATTAGAAATATATAAAAATTACATGTGAAAAACGCAAAAAACCTGATTTTGGGGTACAAAACCCTCCCAAACTATCCGTTCCCATTGACCTATATGTCTGGTTTACGAACTCGTCCGAGCATTTGTAAGAATACACGTCTCTACCAAATTTGGTCTCGATCAGACCATTTTTACGAGAGTTATCGTGCTAACAGACACACACACACACACATATATATATATATATATAAATTTTAACGACTATTGTTTTTGGACTCTGGGCACCTAAAGACGAAAAAATAACATGGTCTCGGGCTTAAGTCTTACCATGAGACCTACGGTAATAGCTTCTTCCCTATGGGAAATTCGCTAAAATTTTAACGACTATTGTTTTTGGACTCTGGGCACCTAAAGACGAAAAAATAACATGGTCCCGGGCTTAAGTCTTACCATGAGACCTACGGTAATAGCTTCTTCCCTATGGGAAATTCGCTAAAACCATATTTTATTTCATTATTAACAGGAAACATACAACACTAAATAAAATATCATTAGGCTACTGGTTTTTGATTATGTAAAAAGAGTAAAATACTTTTTCATTATAAAGTAATAGCTTATAAAGGACGTTCACTGATGTGATCTATGATGTTTTTCCTCAACGAGAGATTATTTATCTTTCGTCAGGATTGAAAGAGGACATTTTTAGTCCCAAGTAATTTTCCACTGTCAGTTGCTTTCTGTATTTATTTTTCAAAAACTTCATTGCACCGTTAGCAAGAATCAGTATAGTACTTTCTTGCTTTGCTCCTGAATGATACTAAGTTTTTCTCAGAATACGACTTTCATCCTAGAGTCAATGATATTTCTATAAGTTTGTCTTCCGAGAAATAAAAAATTCAGGTTTTTAAAATAGATAGGCAATAATGAAATTTTACTAACAATAATCAGTTTAATAACAATGAATTTATTAATTGCATTCATAATAACTTGATTTTGTTTGTAAAGAATAAAGGAGTTCCTTGATCAAGATTTTCACAAAGACTTCTCTTCCAAAAAACTACCATTTTTCAACAACCTATCTATCCTCCAACACAAATACTAACTCTCACACAAGACAACCTCTCATAAAAACAGTAATAAAACAGTAAATATTAAATAAATAATAAAATTTAAATATAAATATATATTAAATAACCTCACTTAACGTGAACTAAACAAAGTTAAAAGTAAACTGACACCTTCAACAACACTGAAGAATGTCCAAACTCAAACATTTTCTATTCCAAAAATTAAATTTAACAATATGACAATAAAGTTACATTTTTCCAAATTATACTATAATATTAAAACGTATGTTACTTCAGTACTTATATATTTTTTTACATAATGAAAAGCCTTTTTTACAAAAACATTGGAATGTGCCTACATAGGCTGGTTGGTTGTGCATAGGCAAGAGCCGCTATCATTTATAAGCAAAGTTCATGAACAAATTAAGATAAATAATTTATTTCAAAATAAAATTTAACATTTTAAAATAAAATTGAACATGGGAAGTACTATTTAAATTTAGAGGGAAAGAAATATAATGAGCTTAAAACTATAAATATGGAATAAAATATGGAATTACAAGATAAAATTTGTGGAAACATGCACTTCAACGGAACAGCATGGCCAACAGTCCAGACCTAGCGATGAACAGTTGAGTTTTTCATGGGTGAGCATGACTGTCGGGTCAAAGTGAGCGTCCTGTGAATGGGTTATTTATAACCAGACGTGACTACAGCCTCAGTAGCAATCCTTCCAATTTCCATGAACCAATTGAGAACTTCATTTTTGTATGTAACCAATTTATAATTGTTAAAATTTTGTAAGTGTGGAGGTAAATTTCTATAAAGAATTTGTCAAATGTAATGCGAATTTATAACTGAATAGGTTCTGACCAACTTGTCCACCCTAATTCTTGATATTTGTAAAGAGTAAAATATAGGTGTTAAAAATTTAAAAATATATCATCAGAATGATTATATATATATATATACACTACATAATATACAGTAACAATGTTTTTACGTAAAGCCATCTCAGATTTACAATGTTAAATTCATCAAATACAGTAAATTATCAGTAGGATATCTTCGTCATTTACCCAAAACAGCCTTAATTATAGACTTTTGAATAATATTTAATGGTTCCAAAACTGACCGGTATTCTCCACCCCAAGCAATGATCTCTCCCATAAACAAAGATTGACAGTAAGCATAGTAACAGAGTTTTAATTCCAATACATTTAAAATCTCATTAAGTTGTCTAAATACAAATATGAATTTCCTGACTTTATTTTTCAAATGTGAGCAGACCAGTTCGTACTGCTATTAAAAACGACACCCAAATATTTATGGTGTTCTACCTTATCAATACTACCACAGTTGTAATTGTTAGAAAAGTAATCACCGAATGTGAGTAACATCAAATCATTGAAATTTGAGTTATAATTTGGTTTCAGGGCAATAGGCATAAATTTTGTTTTGGAAATGTTGACTGTCAATGAATTTTTGGTCAAACAATTTTTTTTAGGTAAAAGAGCCCGTAATGTTGAATTTTGAACCTCATTCCAGTTAGACCTCTCAAACAAAATAGCTGTGTCATCAGCAAATAAGTATATATTATCATCAACATTATTTTTTGATCATTTTTTTATATAAATTAGAAATAAAATAGGCCCAAGAGTGCTTCCTATTTATTTAATTTACAAATTAAATAAAATTTTACATTTAAAAATTTAATTAAAAGGTGATGTACAAACCTTGTAATTAAATTTTTTGAACTTTCAATTCCACAAATTGTAATAACTTGTTTTATGTTAGAGAAGTAACTAGAAAACCAGGCCAAGGTTTTACTTTTTAAATTAATTTAAAGCCGATAATTTCTAGTTTACTCATAAGTATTGATCTATCTAATGAATCAAAAGCTTTAGCTAAGTCTAAAAATGTTAATAGGCAACGTCTATTATTACTTATTATTTTATTAATATCTTTATTTAGATTAACCAAAAGCATTGGATATATTTTTATCAGTTCTAAACCCATACGGCGATTAGATAGGATAGAATTACTTTCCAAATATTCAACATTTTGGTCTTTTACAGTTTTTTCAATTACTTTAGAGAATACACTGAGAAGAGAGATTGGTCTAAAATTTTCTTTGGAACTAATATCTGATGATTTATGCAATGGAACCACTCTTGCAATTTTAAAAATGTCTAAAAAATTCCAGAAGTGATGCTAATATTGACAATGTGTAAGAGGGGTCTAATAAATAGATCAGAATTTTTTTTAGAAGAGACGCAGGGAAGCCGTCACATCCAGCTACAGACCCCCATGCAAACTGTGAATATGATGTCAGAGTCAGTGACTGTGGTTAAGTGGAATGTAATCCCAGTAACAAAGTCATCATCAATCACTACTGGCAGATCACTGGAATCAATATTATTAGCTAAATTTTGACAGACTGCTGAAAAATAGCAATCCATGGTTTAATTTTGTGTAACCTTTTTATTCGGGTTTGTGGGGGTGAGGGGGTACCGTAAGGCCCCCAGGCAGAAGTCAGTGCCACACGAGTTTCGTGGGGCATACTGCTTCTGCAAGACCGCTGTGAAGCAGCGTTGCGCTGCCCGACTGGCCTTGTTGCTGGTCGTGCTGTGTGCTTGCACATAGCCTACTCGGGGTGCCCCTGTTTTTAGCAGAAGGCAGCGGATCCAGACCTGGCGGTCGACAAACTGCCTGTGAGACGGGGAGCAGCATCTCACGTAGAGTGTTAGGGCGGAGGTGAGGTTCACTGGAACGGCCTAACACTCAGCTAGCGGAGGGGCGGAGTAATTGTTAATTGCTCCAGCCACCGCACTGCCGTTGGCGTAGGGGTTGGCGATTCCACCGCCCAGTGGCGCTGTCACTGCAATCAGCCTCCCTGACTCTCTACTCTCCTCTTGAGCAGGGTTTTTTCTATCTACCCACGTTTCTTCTCCCCTCCAATGCGTGGATAGACTGTCTTCATCTATCTGTACAAACCCATTCTCTTCTTCTTCTCCCACCTTCTCCCCTGCTCTTCCGCTTTGTTTCAGGCCAACTCAAGGTGTCACGTGGACCGTGCCGAGGAGTGGATGGCACCAGGCCTTATATATGGTGTCTAGAACGGTACCTGCAGGATACCGGGCGACCTCCTGCAGTAAGTAGCCTTACCTGGACATGTGGGGCTCTGTTCAGGCGGACGGATATTTCCCTAGCTACTCGTGGGAACAGATATGGAAGGAGAAAAACAAAATAAAAAGAATTCAGGGCAGGATCAACTGCCGCGGGCAAGTACCGCACAAGTGAATACCAAGAACACAGGGCAGGAGCAACTGCCGCGGGCAAGTACCGCACAAGAAAATAAGAAGGCAGGGCAGGAGCAACTGCCGGTACCGCAAGACACACGAGGGGGGGTCAAAGGTATCGACCTTTGGCTAGATACACAAAACAGGGGGAACCAGGGGGTAAGGACGACCCTCGTAGACAGGGACTAAGTGGGGCAGGAACCCGCAGATACCTTCGACTCCTGGAGCAGGGCATGGAACCTGACGAGGCCAGGAAGAGGGTAGAAGAAAGGAAGGCAGCAGGGCAGAACGAACCTGCGCCCAGTCAGGGGAAAAGGGGTACGCAGGAGATCACCCCACCCCAGAGGGAGTACGATGCTAAGAGGAGGAGAGTGGGCACAGAGGGTTCACCCTACGCACCTGCATGTGGGCAAGCAACCACATATGCAGAAACCACTAAACTCGTCAAAGTTGCTGTACTCCCAAAGGAGTACCCTAAATTGAGGCTGGGGAAGGAGGAGCTTTCACAGCTAGAGGGCGCTATCATCAGAGAGATAGCGAGAGGTACCTTGTGCAAGGTTAAGTTTGCGGGCGTGCACTTCAGGCCTGGGTATATGCTGGTGGAGTGCATCAACCAAGAAACTGCTGACTGGTTGAGGAGTAAGGCCACCCAGCTGCAGGAGTGGAAGGGGGTAGAGCTGATGGCGTGCCTTGGGGACGATATACCCAAGGCTCATAACGTCACGATCTTCTTCCCAAGAATCAAAGGCGACGACGACAAGTTTATCCTGTCCCTGGTTGAAAGCCAGAACGAGGGGCTTGGTACCCAGACGTGGCAGGTTCTGAGGAGTAAAGAGGAGGGACAGGGAAAGCTCCTGCACATTGGGATTGATGACCAGGCATGGGAGCAAATCAAGAAGGAGGAATTCCAAGTTTTCTACCGATTTGGGAGGATCCCTGTGCATGCGCGCAAGCCCACGGAGAAGGAGGCAGGCGAGAAGTCGGGAGACTCCAACCAGGAGGAGACCAACCAGCCAGGGGGAGCTGAGGGAAGCGATGTACAGGGCGATGACCTGGACCTCTCTAGCCTCAATATAGCAACCCCCAAGATGGTAGAGAGCATGGAGGAAGAGGAGGAGCAGGCACTGCTAGATAGCGAGGAGGATGCCTTCCCTCAAGAAAAAGTTGGGAAGGGATCTCCTCAACTTTAGGATAGCCCAGGTAAACCTTCATCATGCCAAGGGAGCCTCGGCCTTGGTCTTGAGAAGATTTTCCCGGGAGGGACAGATGGTGGTGCTGATCCAGGAACCCTGGGTCCTCAGAAAGAAGATTATGGGCCTCCAGAGCAAGAATGCAAAGGTAATTTGGGACACTAGGGAGGGTAAACCTAGGGCTTGCATTCTGGTAAGGAATTATACGAGGTGTATGTGTGTTACAGAGTACCTATCACGGGACCTAGTGCCAATTAGAACCTGTCTAAGCATAGGGGGCACCGACCGTGATGTGATCCTGGCCTCTGGATATTTTGATGCTGAGAGGGAATGCCCTCCTCCAGAAATCCAGGGCCTGGTAGAGTACTGCGACAGGATGGGACTGCCGCTGATCTTGGGATGTGACGCAAATGCGCACCACACTGTGTGGGCCAGCAGCAACATCAACAGGAGAGGTGAGAATCTTCTGGAATTTATTGTAAGATCTAATCTAGAGATAATGAATGTAGGAAGTAACCCTACCTTCGTAACGAAGAACAGAAGAGAGGTGCTAGACCTCACACTGGCTAGTAACAGTGTGAGGGGTAACATCGAAAGGTGGAGGGTGTCTGATGAGCCCTCTCTTTCTGATCATAGGATCATAGAATTTAGTCTGGTGGGGACGATCACGGGTACTACCCATGGCAGAAACCCCAGAAATACGGACTGGGAGAAGTATAGGTCGATATTAGGCTGTAATATGGACCAATTGAGCTCTCAGGTTTCTAGTAACTTTGAAGTGGAAGAGGCTGTGGAGAATCTGAACACAGCCATTATGGACGCACATGTCTCTAGCTGTCAAAAAGGAACCGGCCAGTCGGGATGTCCCCTGGTGGAACAACCGACTATCAGAACTAAGGGTGGAAACTAGAAGGCTGTTCAATAGGGCAAATATAGATGGAGGGTGGCAAAGGTACTCCAAGGCCCTTACTCTGTACAACAAAGAGATAAGGCGAGCAAAAAGGGACAGCTTCAGGAGGTTTTGTGGGCAAATTACCTCTATTCCAGAGGGGGCCAGATTGCACAAGACCTTGGTTAGGGACTGTACTTATGGGACAATGTCACTAAAAACCCCGGCGGGGGGCTACACAGAGGATGAGGTTCAACACACTCTCGTTCTCCTGGAGACGCATTTTCCAGGGTGCAGACCGTTGGGGGGTGACAACAGAACCAAGAGCAGTTAGATCTCAAAAGGATGACTGGAAAGTGGCTAAAGCAGTCATTTCACCAGGGAGGTTAGAATGGGCCATCAACTCTTTCGAGCCCTTCAAGTCACCGGGAATAGATAGCATTCTCCCGGCACTACTCCAAGAGGGGAAGAGGGAGATACTGCCCTACCTCTTATGGGTGATGAGATGTAGTTTAGCAACGGGGTACATACCCTCGAAATGGAAGAGGGCAAGGGTAACGTTCATTCCAAAAGTAGGCAAAAAGGACAATAGTCAACCTAAGTCCTAACATCCCATAAGTCTAACCTCTTTTCTGTTGAAAACAATGGAAAAGATGGTGGACAACCACATAAGGTCAGAAGTGCTGAGGGATTACCCTCTACATCAGCAACAGCACGCATATCGGGCGGGAAGATCAACAGATACTGCCCTATATGAGCTGACAAAAGTGATCAGGCAAGCACTGGACGGGAAAGAGACCGTTTTATGTGCCTTTCTGGACATAACAGGAGCCTTTGATAACACCTCTCATTTATCAATAGAGGGGGTACTGGAAGGTAGAGGGGTTGACAAGACCACAACCTGTTGGATTAGGAATATGCTGTCCACAAGAACGGTGGAAACACACGTAGGAATTTTCCTCCAAAATTCGCGGGGAGCTATTTCCGCCAGGCCTAAAGGACCTGATGAAACAACCAAGGGATTCCATGGTAAGAAAGTATAACTTTAAAAGGAAATTCCATGTGGAGCTAGGAAATAAACTTAGCTGGGACGGGAAAACCCTAAATTCCCTCGGGAATCAGGTCATCAGGTGGTACACTGATGGCTCCAAGACCGAGGAGGGGACTGGTGTAGGGGTTTTTGGTCCCAGGATCAAATACAACGAATCACTGGGGCGTTCCCCCAGCATATTCCAAGCAGAGGTCAAGGCCATAGAAAGGTGTGCACACTTCAACCTAAGCAGAGGATACATGAAAAGGGAGATTGTGATCCTCTCAGATAGCCAGGCTGCCATTGGAGCCTTGAGCTCAGCAGCCTTCAGATCCAAGATGGTCTGGGACTGTCGGAGAAGTCTAGATCAATTGGGGAAGAACAACAAGTTGTCACTACTTTGGGTACCTGGGCACCAAGGTGTCCAGGGGAATGAAGTAGCAGACAAACTGGCTAGGGTAGGGGCAGCCACCCCCTTTGTTGGACCGGAGCCAGGTTGTGCACTGGAGGACTCCTTTTTCATAAAGAAATTAAAGGAGGAAGAGAAGGAAGCCAGAGGGAAAGCCTGGACCGTTCATCCGGGATGCCGACAGGCTAAGGAAATGCTTGGAGTGCATAATATAAGAAGGTCTGAGACCATGATCAGGCTTAAGAAAAACGATCTAAGGATACTGACGGGATTTCTAACCGGACACTGTAGGCTCAGGGGTCATCTGAGCAAGATGGGCATTGTCCAAGAGGGCGAATGCCGCTTCTGCCAATCTGGGGAGGAAACACCTAGACACCTATTGGCTGAGTGTGACGCGATAGGTCAGAAGAGAGCCAGAAGCTTGGGAACACACCAGGTGGCGGTGGAGGATTTTCCAAAGTTAGAACCCCTCGTTATACTAAACTTTATTAAGGCATTAGGACTAGAGGGGGTTCTCTAGGCAAGAACTAGAGACTAGTCTAGGGGGCACAATAGATCTCATAGGTCGCGGTGCAATCTTTCCCCTAGATTTTATCAAGTATCAAGTATTCGGGTTTGTGACTTGGATGATTTGCAGATGAAGTTTGTAGTAATGTGATGAAAATCCAGTGAACTGTTATCTACGTCACAAGTGTTGAGTACTGTCAACCAGTCTTGTTCAACAAGTAGTGCCCTGAAAACTGTGTTGTCAATGTAATTCTGTGGTTGATTCGTTTGGATAGACTGTTTTTTGAGGTCGAGTTCAATCTGGATCGCAGTGCAGTGGTCGGTCAAATGACTGAACAACAGTAGCCCATTTTAGCGAATTTCCTATAGAAAAGAAGCTATTACCGTAGGTCTCATGGTAAGACTTAAGCCCGGGACCATGTTATTTTTTCGTCTTTAGGTGCCCAGTTCTGCTCTCACAACGCATCTCAAATCCATGTGTTCTTTTTGCACCACCTAGTACAATACATTGGTAAAACCAGAATCCTGGGATTTCCTACTTCTTAACCTTAAAACATGATTGACAGTTTACGTGACAAGCGGACAATGTTATTTACCTCTGCATCTGAGTGTCCAGGGAGAGACAGGCGTCGACACCAGCCAGTGGACACCCTCGGGCCCTCAGGTTGTTCATCATCACTTGGCCGAACTTGTCTCCCATGTTGACCTGTGCATGACCTCTACATAACCTCTACTGTTATGAGGAGTTACACCAACATAGTTAAAGTGGCTTTGAGCTTTGAGGTCCTTGAATGATTAATAGGAACAGAGCTTATACAATACCACTATCAGACTGAATATCAAACATTGTACAGTCTCAAGTTTTGATAATTTTTCTTTAGATAAGTTTTTTACCCAATTGAAAGTGGCCAATTTTTTTTTGAATCTTTGGATTACATTGGTTTTATCTCATGTATGAGGAAGAATCACTTTGAACTAAAACAGTTTTAAATATGCAAGTTACACTGTTGAACCTAATATATATATATATATATCAGGTTGTTTCTGTGGTCCTAGTAAAAGCTTAAAGATGTTATAAGTCAAGTAGGTTACCAAGAGAAATTAGATGATAGATAAATGTTGCTAATAAATGATATTACAAATTAAAGTCAAATTGTTTAGAGAACTGTCCTGCATGAATGCTATGCTATATACCTCTTAAACAAACTTCAAATAATTTTATCCATACAAGTAATGAATCTGCAATGATATTAAAATAACAAGATAACTAAAACTATTAAACTGAATATGTTTGCCAAATTACTTTGGAACACTTTCTTTTAGCTATTTTATGATTTTTTAAAACCTTTTTTAAATTTACTTTGCCGCACTAGGGTGCGGCAAAGTAACTGGCCAATCATATGCGCGGAAAGCTCCAAATCTAGCCTATATGAAACCAACTAAAGCATGCACTAAGCGCTCAGTCAGCTGATAGACAGTTGCCATTCCTACAACACTAACTTCCGGTTTTGCGCAATGAAACTGAGGATACCGAAAACCTAAAAGTTATGTTTACATTTATCCCAGCGGAAAAATTAAACATAACCTCAATGACTTTATTATTGTAGGAAAAATCTTGTGTGTAATACGAGCACAAACTGTCATGGCTGTCCTTAAAGTTCTGGCAGCACTAAGTGCCAGCTGAGTGCTGCAATATGAACATCACATATCGCAGGATGTCATATCGCACATGATATCCTTTGCGCTCTTGTTAATAGCCATTTTCATGACCAAATAAAAATTCATATTACTTCCAGATATGAGAAATATTGGGTGGGTTACATGTAGAGACCTGTGTCTAAGATGTTTTATACAACTTCAAACAATTGTTTTAGTTTTAATCAAGAGAAGAATATCAAATATAGTGAGATGGTATGATAATTTTTAATATGAAATGAAATTTCATATGAATTAGTGTATCTAATGAATATATTAAAATCCATAAACCTGCATGTGTGTTGGAAGTGATCTTAATCTACCAATATACTGTAGATTAAATGTTTAAATAACTGTTTAAATGACTGTATAGTAACAACCTTTTTTGAGACCAACCTGCTCATAATTAATAAAAAAGGCAGAGGGGAAAACGCTAACGATCCAAGAGAACAGCTGGTTGACGAGAGCAGTCTCAATGTAGACAAGCACACATTCGGCGATGAACACGGTCGGGAGGTCGAAGGCGACCTCGGCCTGAGCCAGCTTATGTTGGACCTCAGCCAGATTGCGCAGGTCAGCGCCCACCACGTGGTAGTTGCCGGCGTGCAGGTCTGTGGCGCTCAGTCTCACCTCTCCATCTGTCATTACATCAGACCCGCGATAAAATTGTCTTCCATTAATAACAAGTATTATAATTTCCTAACTTACAGTGGAATCTCCATAAATCAAACCTTAATAATTAAAAATTCTCATAAATTCAATTTTTTTATTCCCTGTAAACTTTCCTGTTCTTGCAATGTTAATTTTACAGATTTACACCGACAAATTGAACAGTTCACGAGAAAAATCTTGATATTTCGAATTTCAACAGTATATTCCACCATTAAAATACCTCTAAATGCGACCTATCACATTTAGAGGTAAGTCGCATTTAGAGGTATTTTAATGGTGGAATATACTGTTGAAATTCGAAATATCAAGATTTTTCTCGTGAACTGTTCAATTTGTCGGTGTAAATCTGTAAAATTAACATTGCAAGAACAGGAAAGTTTACAGGGAATAAAAAAATGCAATAATTCACTACAATTATTGCCCAAAAACCTCTGTAATTTGAAATGATGCAATCGCTTCATTCCAAGTAAAAGGCTAGGACAGGGAGTAGCTGAGGGCATTAACTACCAAGGATCATTCCCACCGATGATTAAACAAATAAACAAATCAATCTTTTAGTTTAAATTAAAGATCAAAATAAATAGCCTGCGTATTCACAAATACACTAAACCCTCGTTTATTTGGTTTTGATGGGAACAGGGTCATTGTGGATAGGTGAATTTTCGGATAAACTGTTTTACCGATTTCTGGGAGAAAGTACTAAATACACTCCTTCAGTTTTTTTCAATACTGTAACCATAATTTGGGAGCACATTGTGGTCGTGATTCTTTGATGACAGCACTTATAGTAAAAAATTGTTTTTGCATCAACAAGTTGAAGTGCAAACTAAAAATAAAACAGTTGGCTTTTTTTCATTCGGCACAGCGCCACGCAGTGCCGGAAGAAAAGACAGTCCGTGCCATTCAGGCTGTCACAATTCGTGATGTACTTTTCCTGCAATATTTTTTTTTTCTCGGAACATTTCAAACATGTCCCGGCGGAGGACCTAGACCCCCCTTCAAAAGTGGGTACCCCCAGACCCGCCCAAGATTTTATGCCTTCAAAAAAATTACCTCCAACTCCACCCATGACAATAGACTGTATCGTCAAGCACACTATGATAGTATGTACTATTATCCTTGAATATTTAACTAAAACTCATTACCTATAACTAGTAATGGGAGAGAGTTTACTGAGAGTTTACCTTCAATATATATTTCATCAAGAAGGGTCTTATTTCTCTTGATATAGAAGCATTTCTTCGAAGTGACCGTAGGGAAGTCAATCTCGGTGAAATTGGCAACAGTGTATCCCATGTCCTTCAACCTCCAGAATAATGTATCAAATCCTGCCCCTAAATTAATTATCTGGCAGTTTTTCCCTGTTTTCTGTAACATGAAAAACATTTTTAAGTCTTTTAAGTGACACATATTTGAAATACAACAAAACGTAAAACGAAACATAAATTTTCGCTTTTAAAAGTGGTCTTTAATCTTTCTGAGTTTTCTTTACCATAATAGCTGAAAATGTTTAACCAGGTTTCTTTTATCATAAAAACCTGGTGACCGAGCTTTGCTCGTATAGACACATAATATATAATGAGACACATAATATATAATAAGACACATAATATATAATAATATAATATATAAATAATAAGACGTATATTATACAAGTTAAGTAGAAAAATTAAAACACATTTATTACTCAATGAAAACATGTATGTGGTTTAAATAAAACTGATTTAATATACCATAAATAGCACTGAAGAAAAAGTATAGTCCCCTGGTGGGGATTAGATTAGATTAGATTAGATTATTTGAAATGGCGACCATACCACAAGGTAGGTATTTTAAGCCAAGTATGAATGAGGATTGAATGTAAGATGATTGTGGCGCGATCTTGTAGTCTTGTTACTGACTAAGGCTGACATGTTCCTTAGACAGGACTGTTAATTAATAGCCCAACAGCCGATGGCAACTAAGGGACCTACAGTTTAACGTGGAATCCGAACCACGCCCTCTGAATTACGAATTGGTCTAATTATGAGCATAGTCTTTTGTGGATTAACGTAGTATTCAATAGTGCGGACGTTAATCCACACAAGAGAACACTACACCCACCGACCATCGCTCACAACTATCCACAATTCGTGACCTCCAAGTAGCTGGATTACAGGATGACGCCACCATCCCAGTCAACCTTCAATTGATGAAGCCAACGCACTACCTATGGGCTGTGGCGTCTGTCAAATGAACAACGCCGTTTAAGGTCTTTTAGCCAACCTCAATTATTGTTTTAGCTGATTATTTACTGTTTAATTATCCATAAAGTTATTATTAGCCTGTGATCAACTGATTTTGTTAGAAACGGAATGAGGATTGAAAAGCAAAAGAGAAATTTAATTTAAACCAATTAATTGGTTTGTTACAGTGGCTTCACGCAATACAACGACTACATTTTCTATCAAAACACGGAAGATTTTGGAAATACTTTTTTCTGCTTTTATTTCGCACAGTTATGTTACCTTTAGGTTTTTACAAATTGTTTAGTAACTTGATAATTTTTCATTTATTACATACATAAAATTAATATTTATGAAAAACCTCAATTCACATATTGTTCCCCACCATCTTCAATCAAGAACTGATAGTTTTGATTTGTATTGTTTACATTTGATTCTCCATAAGCGTAATGTTAAATTTTAAACTAAATATTACAAGAAAATCAGAATTTTCCTGGACATTAGACCTATCTAGAACTTAGTTTCTACTCAGAAATTAGTTATTTCCAAAATTTAAAGAAATTTGTTACATACATATACATATATATATATATATATATAAACCTTGCTTGTATTAAAGTATTGGATTCATTTTCCATTGAACTAGAGGCTACAACCTAAAATAGCAATATATTTCAAAAATTCTAAATTAAATTTATAAAAACTAATAGAAACATGAATTATTATTGATGCTGGTTTATATGCCTATATTCAATACATAGTCATCCATTAACCCTAGAAGTGGCAAGCTTTTTACTCTTAACTGTAACATAAAAATAATTACTAATATCTTCTTTAAATATCAAAGTTTAAACACAAAAAGCTTAAACTCATGCCCCCCCCCTTATAACCACTAACCACAAAAGTAAAACAGGTGTCCACTACAATCCGAATTAAGCCTACAAATGCCGTCAACTTCCACCCAAGCCGGTCACCGTTTATTTAAGGTGGGCCCCCCACTCTGCTTTACCACACATTTGCAAGCCTAATTGGGATTGCTCATGGTCGGGATTCGAACCCTAGCACTTCCGAATGGCTAGATCGTTACGCTCATCAGTGCCTAGGAGAAGAAAGCGCTTACTTGGCTATAGACCTGCCCGGTGGCAGGCTCGTGTACTACGAGAGCAGTTTCACCCCTCCTTTGGAGTCTGGTAGTCGATGAGCTTCTTGGGAAACTAACCAGGAAGGGCTTGCGATGCATCGGATATGCGGATGATGTGGTCATCATCGCAAGAGGGAGGTTCGAAAACACTCTCTGCGATCTAATTCAGGGGGGGCTTGACTGTACAGAGGCTTGGTGTGAGTCTGTGGGGCTGTCAGTCAACCATAAGAAGACATCACTTGTGCCTTTCACAAGAAAGAGGAGACTTGAGCATCTGAAGACCATCAGGCTTGGGGGGGAGGAGCTTGAGTGGAAATCAGAAGTGAAATTTCTAGGGTTAATACTAGATAAGAAACTTATGTGGAATAGACACATAGAGGAGGTGACCAACAGGGCTAGTAATAACCTGATGACATGCAGGAGATATGCGGGGAAGATGTGGGGTTGTAACCCATATATACTAAGAAGTATGTATACCCTGTTAGTGAGGCCTATCATTACATATGGGTGCGTGGTCTGGGCTGGTAGAACCAAAGTTGAAGCAACAAAGAAAGCCCTGGAGAAAGTACAGAGGCTGGCATGCGTTATCATTACAGGAGCTATGAGATCCTGTCCCACTGCTGCCCTGGAGGTGATCTTGAATCTGATACCCCTACACTTTGTGGTAGAGAGAACAGCAAGGGAGACCTTGCTTAGAATGGAGAAGACTGGCTTTGACACTTCCTCCACAATTTGTGGGGAGCTACTTCCGCCAGGCCTAAGGGACCTGATGAAACGACCAAGGGATTCCATGGTAAGAAAGTATAACTTTGAAAGGAAATTCCATGTGGAGCTAGGAAATAAACTTAGCTGGGACGGGAAAACCCTAAATTCCCTCGGGAATCAGGTCATCAGGTGATATACTGATGGCTCTAAGACCGAGGAGGGGACTGGTGTAGGGGTATTTGGTCCCACGATCAAATACAACGAATCACTGGGGCGTTCCCCCAGCATATTCCAAGCAGAGGTCAAGGCCATAGAAAGGTGTGCACACTTCAACCTAAGCAGAGGATACATGAAAAGGGAGATTGTGATCCTCTCAGATAGCCAGGCTGCCATTGGAGCCTTGAGCTCAGCAGCCTTCAGATCCAAGATGGTCTGGGACTGTCGGAGCAGTCTAGATCAATTGGGGAAGAACAACAAGTTGTCACTACTTTGGGTACCTGGGCACCAAGGTGTCCAGGGGAATGAAGTAGCAGACAAACTGGCTAGGGTAGGGGCAGCCACCCCCTTTGTTGGACCGGAGCCAAGTTGTGCACTGGAGGACTCCTTTTTCAAAAAGAAATTAAAGGAGGAAGAGAAGGAAGCCAAAGGGAAAGCCTGGACTGTTCATCCAGGATGCCGACAGGCTAAGGAAATGCTTGGAGGGCATAATATAAGAAGGTCTGAGACCATGATCAGGCTTAAGAAAAACGATCTAAGGATACTGACGGGATTTCTAACCGGACACTGTAGGCTCAGGGGTCATCTGAGCAAGATGGGCATTGTCCAAGAGGGTGAATGCCGCTTCTGCCAATCTGGGGAGGAAACACCTAGACACCTATTGGCTGAGTGTTACGCGATAGGTCAGAAGAGAGCCAGAAGCTTGGGAACACACCAGGTGGCGGTGGAGGATTTTCCAAAGTTAGAACCCCTCGTTATACTATACTTTAATAAGGCATTAGTGCTAGAGGGGGTTCTCTAGGCAAGAACTAGAGACTAGTCTGGGGGGCACAATAGATCTCATAGGTCGCGGTGCAATCTTTCCCCTAGATTTTATCAAGTATCAAGTATCAAGTACGAGAGCAGTTTCGGTTGTTTGCCCCCAGAGGGCAAGACGGTCACGTAGGCGATTGTGTCTAACAAGTACACTAAACTCACGACAGATGCCTCCACCTGCCAATTCTTATTGAATATGTAAATGTGTCGTAAATTACGACTTTGCCATTTCTAGGGTTAAGATATATCTCATTAGATAGTCTCAGATAGTCATTAGATATATCTGTAGTACTAGTGTAATATAATACTAATGTGTCTGTTTATTTTTATTTGTATTAGGCTACTGTAATAATTAACAATCAGTACCTGGGGAGCTTGATAATTTCTAGATAAAATATGTAATATGAAAATGTGTAAGATAAATTTAGAAGTAAAATTTAAACATAATGTAGGTATATATTATTTTTAAAACCATAAAAAATCCTTGTAACAAAATAAGTCTAGCCCGGGATGCGAGTACAAAGTAGAAAAATCTTCATGTTTTTGCAGAGTCAGATTTTCTTAACTGGCCTCAGATTGCTCGTAGCTTATTTGTCATTACAGTCTATAATTCTTGGTAGACTGTGTGAGGCAACCTCACATGTGTTTTGGAGGAGTAATTAGAAGATTAATTTTAATATGACACTAAATTTAGTTGGTTGCACTGGTATAATCACGCAAAATAATCATAATATATTAATGATTATATTTACAGATAAAAGATGGCCTTCATTATTTAAAATATTTTAAAAAAATATTCCATATTAAATGTTATGGATTTATTATATTATTTATCAAATATTTATTGATTTAATGAAACAAATATTTTGAAATGTTACTACATCTGATTCTATTTTGCATGTTATTTTTGGCGCGTTTCAATTTTCAACATTTTTAACAAACTACTAACTCTATTACTATTTTAATTTATAACTAATAATTTTTTCAAGATTACTAATTTACTTCTTTTACATATCATGGTCCAAAAAGCAAAATAGATCTAATTTTTAATTTGTTCAAGTTGCTCACCTGTTCATATTTTGCTGTAATATTGCGAAGCCACCTTCTTTAATAGGCCTACTATTGAATGATTTAGGTGGTAGTTGTTTCAATTTTGTTGTATTATCAGTAGCGGTGGGATTGGGGGAGAGCACCAAGTGTGTTTGTTTGTATTCTCCCAAAATAAATATGCTTTTAATAACACCAAAATCTCAATTTCCCTTTCATTGAATAAGTTTTTGTATGAGCACACCCTTAGCATAATCCGCAGGATATATGATGGAGTTATGGACTATCGTATTCAAATACATATTTTAACAAATACTAACATTATCAAAATCACTCAACTATTATTTTGTATTTGTATAATCAAAACCTAAGTTTTTGTGCAATAAAAAGTTTTCTTAGGGCGAGTTTTGAAATATTTTTGTCACAGTCAATATTTTAACCCTTTAGGCCCCAGAAAATCCTTGTAAATTTTTTTGAGGTGACCTATTCTGCTTGGTGCGTGACTGTAGATGACAGATCAAAATAGGCTGTTTTTACAGTAATGAACGTATATTTTTGTAGCTTAACCAAATATTGAGATAGAGAAATGATTTTTGTATTATTGTTTAGCTCACTAATAGGTCAACAAAATATTAATGTTTTGTTTAAAAACAAGCTACGGTACCTTTAGCACTTTGTTCAGAAGCATTCCAACACCTTTCACCCTGGCAAAATAGCCTCTGTTGATCTCTGGTGCTTTTCTCTCTCTACCTCGGACAAGATGGTGGATATACTTGTCCTCCCAGTATCCAAGCTGTACAGCACATCGCTTGCACTCACTCGCGTCATCGTTTGTTGCCTGCACTGCCTCATCTACTTCCATTAATGACTTTTGTAAAAACCTCTATTCTTCCAGGGATAGAAGATGTTATTAATTCATTGCCCTAGAATATTATAAAAAAATATATATTTCAAAATCTCAAGAAAAAAATCACACGTCTTGATTAAGACTAGATTTCAAAACATGCTTTTCAACTAAATTTACATGGATTAAATCAAATGTTTTATACTATTGAAACCAAGTCAGATTTAGAAATTGTGTGTTCTTAAAATTGAATGGATTATATAAGACAGTCAAAAACTGATGATGGCTTGCAAAAAAGTGTAAAATATTTAAGAATACTTTTAATGAGCGTAAATCTATAGAAAAAATCATTTATTAGTTTTTAAGTTAAGAACTACATAGAAAACCTGACAACTCAGCTTAATAATAAATCAGCAATAAAACTTTTGCTAAAGCAAGATTATCTTAAATTAGGCCTGGCTTCTGTAAGCAAGGAGTGGGAGTTATATGCGACCCAGGCATGTTCTAGATAAAAAATCAGACAAATAATAATTTTTAATAATACCAAGTAAATGTCTAAATTGTATGTGCATCCAAACTATTATTAATTTGACTGACTTAAGTCAATGTAAACCATTCATGAAAAAGTCAATACACTAGTTGTAGGAGAGATGCAATACATTACTAACAACATTTACGTAATTAAAAAAAAATGTTTCATTCAAATCAATTCAATGAGGAGAAAACAATTTGAAAGATGATGACTCAAGTATCGACCTTATCAATTAGTTAACATATTGTACTTCATTAACATATTGTGATTCATGAAGTCAAAGGTTAAGTTATCTGTGTTTACAATCTTTAATCAAATCAGAAAATTGCCATCCTAATTTCACTGAGTAAATGGTTCTAACCCGTCTTAGATATTTTAACAATTACTTAAATAAATGAACTTAAGGCAGACAGCCTATGTAAAGTCTACTGGCTAAAATTTTCAACCAGATAAAATCTGGAAATTTTATTCCAGTGGAACAACCTTAAGAAAAAGAAGGTTTAACAGATCAACATTATAATACTGTATTTCATTAACACCCTGGTCCCCTCAATAACATTGACAAGTACTGTTAATAATAAATATTCTAATTATCCATGGTGAACTTTATTTTGGAAGATTACAAAAAATTAGGTGATTAAAGTATCCAGCCTTCATAAATTAAAAAACGGAATAAAAGTAACTACTATAAAGCTGGGTCTGACATTAAAAAATTAATTTGATGGTAAAATAGTGCAATTTGTAAATACTATATACTTTTGACTCTGACATAATAATAGCTTAGTTTTTATATTACTTTTTACATCCTAAATTAGTTGAACAGTTTAGTTTTCCCTTAATTTTAAAAATCTAATGTGTTGTAATGAAAACTTGATGTAGGTTAATTGGGACGTGCTCGTCATTACATATATTTCAAGTATATGGAACTATTATTAAGGCGATCAAAAAATTCACAACTATCAATAAACATTATATATATATATTTGTGTATGGACATTTGTGTAATTACATACCTACATGAACTGAGAACTAAGATCACTTGACTTCTTTCCTAACCTATGTTTGATAGTTGTGATTACAGAAAGTCAAACAATAATAAACAGTGTGACCAACTACAGATTTAATTTTATAAATGTATTGTTAAACATATAGAGTTATAGATATATATTAATGTATAGGAAGATAAAAAAACTTGAAGAAGACTATTATATTTCCCTGCGTTATGTTCTTACTAATTTTAACCATTACGTAACCCTCTATTAGTTGCTCAAACATGGTTTCTCTAGTTATTATTGAAAGTCCCTAGTTTTAATTCACTACTATGAACTCTCGATGGTTAGTTAATCACACGACTACTATCGAAGTAATCATAACTGGAGATATATTGCACCAACTCTGTACATTCATATTTGCTTCATGAACAGTACCGGGCATTAATTCCGAAATATACCTAAAAATATACTTATGAACAGAAAAGCTACAAAGTTCATTACGTTAATTTCATTGTAAACGAGCAAGGTAGTAAAGCAAGCACTATCTTTTTCTGCAATGTTTAGTAACGGACAGCGGACAACTTCAAACTGGACAGGTGGACAACTTAGTGCGGACAAAATGGACTGGACACTCAGTGACTTCAACCCGTGTCATGTCGTGAAACAAGTTTGTAATTCAGATGTAAAATTGTTGTGGTTCGGATCCCATGTTAAACAGTTCTGTCTAAGGAACAAGTCAGCCTTAATACAGGGGTGCCCACAGGGGGGGTCTATGACGCAGACTGCGTCATTGAAATTCTTGGGGGGGGTTCCAAACAATTTTGAAGGGGGGTAAACGGATTTTAACAGTGTTTAACGTGATGATATTCAAAAATATTTTATATCACTAGATAGAACGTAAATAATAATGAACGTAGTATTAATTTAAACATAGTTTGTTTTTCTATCTGAAAATGTATAAATGGCAATGACAGTGCTCGAATACTGTCCGTGATTGTGGCGGCAGCGAAAGGTCCGGCTAGTTTCAGAAGTACTTGGTTATCTTCGGGAGTCATGATGGTGATGGTGGTCAGACGACAGACACAAGCTGCGCGACTAGGTTATGTGATCGTTGCACTTGCGTCTTTGTGTTAGTTACCCTTTCCATCTCAAAACTAATATTATCACTGAGCTGTGATAATAAGTTTGTTAAATTTTGTATTGTTTTTACACAATTAAAATACCCAAAAAGCAAAAACCTTTTAAGTATAAATGTTTAGAGTTGTTTTGCAATGTTACCGTTAGGCATGACAAATGGAACGAACACTATAAAAAGAAACATCCTTATAAGGTCAAACAACAGTTGGAAGTGAAATATAAAGTTATTGAGTTTAAATGCAGCGACGAAGCAAGATGGAACCCTATTTAAAAAGGTATAAAGGTATTAAAACCCCTAAGGGTTTTTAATACCTTTATAAATCTTCTTTTAGTTTTAGATAAAATAAGGGGTGCTTATGAGTATTATTTACACCTTTGTTTATGGTATGGGGTGCCAACTTACATGGGGGGGCTGGTTCTAAGTTTGGGGGGGTGCTTCATGAAGCTTGGGGGGGTGGGCACCCCTGCTTAATAGGTAACAAGACTACCAGATCGTGCTACAATAACACTCATTTCATATCAATATTTGGCTTGTAATATCATAGATTATGTAAGGTTTTATATTAATTAAAAATTGGTAATACCTACCAGGGTATACCTGGGTTGCTATTTAAATGAAAGGTATCAGCTATAAACTGTAGTCTGTAACGTGTGTTTTGGTTATCCTCCACTATTTTCACAGTACTTATAAGTATTTACCATCTAACACATTTTGCTTCGCATTTCTTGATAGCCGCATTAATACTAAGATAGTGTGTTAGCTTAAACTATTTTTATTGACATGGATATGTCTGGGCTCTGGGGGGGGGATTAGCAATTTGAAAGACCAAAATTTGAAACAGTGAGGTCATTGGATAGTGATGTCATAAAGGTTAGTGACGTAATAGTTTCGTTATAGAACAACTTTTTGGATGAACTGTAAACATTCCCTTCAGACATATCTATGATGTAATCTATTTTCCAAGGGGAAGTAAATACAAACATATTGACATGGATATGGCTTAAACCTGGTGGGGGGTGTCTTAGCAATTTGAACGGCCAAAATTTGAAACATAACAACAGCTGTTTATATGAACTGAAAACATTCCTTTTAGACATACCCATGGTCTAACCTATTTCCCTCAGGGAAGTAAATACAAACATTTTTATATAATACTTTGACGGTTAGCGCTGGGATAATTAAATCAACCAATTGGTTAAAGTCAAAATTCAGCGACTAGTTCAGAAATTTGTTGAACTACAAATACAAATACCCCCGTCGCAACAGACCTGCGTACTCAGCGAATTTCCAAATCAATAATATAATAATAATATATGACAAGTTTTATAAAAATCTGTCCATAAACATGAGAATTATTTGCCTAACCCTCCATAAGATTAACGTGGGAAAAAGTGTGTAGGTTAGCTGCTGTGAGGAACACTGAAAGTAGGCATTTCTACCATATATAATTTTTATCTTAACATTAATATTAACTTTCATCAACATCTGTCCATAAAAATAAAGGAGTTTGCCTATTCCCTGTATGATTAATATGGGAAAAGAGTATGCAGGTTTGCTGCCATGATAAACACATAAACTATGATTTTTAAGTATAAATAGATCGATCTCAACCACATGAAGCTAAATATCAAGTTTTATCCAAAAATATTGATTAATATGGGAAATATTAATTTTTCCCTATCCTCCATAAGATTAACATTGGAGCCTCAAAATACAACGTACTGTGTTTAGATTTTTTATATCTCGGTAACCGTTTAAGATAGAGAAAAACTTTAAGGAACTTAATTGTGTAGTTTTTTAAGCTGATTCCAATGGTGAAATATAAAATTTGAAATTTTTAAAAATTACATGTGAAAAATGCAAAAAACCCCATTTTGGGGTACAAAACCCCCCCAAACTACCCTTTCCCATTGACCGATATGTCTGGTTTACGAACTCGTCCGAGCATTTGTAGGAATACACGTCTCTAACAAATTTGGTCTTGATCGGACCATTTTTACTAGAGTTATCGTGTTCACACACACACACACACACACACACACACACACACACACACACATATATATATATATATATATATATATATATATATATATATATATATATATATATATATATATATATATATATATTATCAACTAAAGTTTTTGGACTCTGGGCACCTAAAGACGAAAAAATAACATGGTCCCGGGCTTAAGTCTTACCATGAGACCTACGGTAATAGCTTCGTCCCTATGGGAAATTCGCTAAAAAGTATTTAAACATCTAATGTTTATTATATTAGCTTAATTTTGACATGGATATGCCTTAACTCAGTGTATGTGTGGGGGTGGGTAATCTTTTAACCCACAATTTGAAACGGACGTGACGTTATATGGCTATAAGAACAGCTGTTTAGCGGAACTGAAAACATCCCTTTTAAGCATATGCATGATCTAAGCATAAATAATAGATTAGATTAGATTAGATTATTTGAAATGGCGACCATACTTTATACTTTTAACTGAAATGGCGACCTACCCAGGTAGGTATTTTAAGCCAAGTATGAATGAGGATTGAATGTAAGATGATTGTGGCGCGATCTTGTAGTCTTGTTACTGACTAAGGCTGACATGTTCCTTAGACAGGACTGTTAATTAATAGCCCAACAGCCGATGGCAACTAAGGGACCTACAGTTTAACGTGGAATTCGAACCACGACCTCTGAATTACGAATTGGTCTAATTATGATGATGGTCTTTGCCGATTAATGTAGTATTTAATAGTGCGGACGTTAATCCACACAACAGAATACCACACCCACCGACCATCGCTCACAACTATCCACAATTCGTGACCTCCAAGTAGCTGGATTACAGGATGACGCCACCATCCCAGTCTATTTATATATCTATTTATATGTTTATAGATAGAAGAACATATATTTATAAACAATGATCTAAGCTATATCGCAAGGTGAAGCGAATATATAAAAGAAAAAGGGTCTTTATATTAACATAATTCCTTATACAATTTCATTGCCTTTGAAAATTCACTAAAATACATCAAAAATAAAAAAAATATATAAAATTTTACATAAGTTAACTTTTTGAGCAAAAAGAATATTATTAATACATTATTACAGTCCAGTATATACCTTATACAGTATATACAGTCATTACAGTATATACTTTTATTATGAAGATCAGATTTTCATTAAACTTTTAGACTATTTTTTCAAAAATATTCAGTTATAAATTAGACTAAAAACTTATTAAATGGAATATTTTCCATAACTTTTGCGCTGTCTAAAAACACAAAAAAAACTAAAAATAATCTACAAATAGTTATAGTGCTTTAACAAGTACACGTGATATTTTAATGGCCATGACTTGATTAACAGGTACCCCTCTAGTATTCATTCGTCGCCATCTTGTTCAGGAAGGAAAACGTGGTTGTCGTGCGCTTGCGCCTCTCTGAAATTCTCTAGTTCTCTATCTTTTACAGCACATGTGAGTTCTGAACTTTCGTTTTACTTTAATTTGTAATTTCTATGTTATTTACATATTTTGTTTGAAATTATGTAGGTTTGAAAATGCGTTTCAATCTGTACCTGGGACTAGTATCCTCTGTTTTTCGTATTGACTTTACCAAATGTAATTTAACCGGTTGGGCTGGGTTTATTGACATTGTTCTTTGCGCCATGTTGTTTCTATATTATTAATAATTTGAGGCATTGTTTAATTTTTGCTCCCCATACAGCTAATCTGATATCAATTTACTCTTAATCATTTTTTCTGTTCTCAATTCTAATGTCTATCACCAAGTCTACTATTCAGTTTTACCCCAAGAATTTCCACCACGGCCTTGCCTCAAGCCCACGTTTTTTAACATATTGTTTTACCTAAAATTCTATTTCATTTTAATTCCTAAACGTTATTAACTGGTACCAACCATTGAATTTTAAATTGTAAGTTACTTCTAATTTTTGATAGACCCATCTATAAATTCATTTGGTATTCAGGCCAGCTCTTATGGTTGGGTAGGGGGAATGACAAAAATCACTCTAAATTAGCCTATATGAATAATTTTAGTTTTTTATTAGATAACTATTTACCTCGTGAAGTTTGTGGTTACCATGTAAAATTTCATCAAATTTATACTGTTTTTTGAACCAGAAACATGAACATGTTACAGGGTTGTTGCTTGTGCATAATAATTTGCAAATGGTAATCCTTCAATCATGAATTTGATGATTTCAGCTACTAAAGCATATTAAAATTTTGTTTCAAAAGCATAAATTTACATCGTTTAAATTTTGAATCAAGCCCTAGGGTAAAGGCTTTTAAGGTTTCTTTGAGCTGTTGAACTAGGGTTTGTTTTCTAAATTATAGGCTTTGTGCGATTATGCTTGCAATATTCTCAAATTAAAAAAAAAACTCAGGTTCAGCTTACTGTAGTTGTTGCTGTAATTTTTATTTCTTTACTTAACCATATGTCCAAAACAATACCCCATAACGTCTTCCAAGTGATATTTGGCAAATTTGCAGAGTTTTGTTTGTATGGACATAAAAAGCATAAAACACCCCAAACTTATATGTTGTATATTGCCTTAAAGTATTTAAAATAGGCTATTTAAAAATGTAGTAGCCTATGTGTTAGTGTTAGCTTCTTAATACATCTTACTACATTAGGATTAAATCCAGGTACCTCTAAAAAAAGTTTCTTCTCATTAACAAATCATGCAAGTTCTCTCATATACACTATAGCAAAATTTCAAAATGTTGTAGGCCTAATAAAAAGAATAGAGTTTATACCTAAAGCTTAAAACCATTATTATGCCATACCATTTTATGCCACTTTTTGATTTTTTTTGGCTTTTAGATGTCACCAATCATCCACTTCACTCCATTCAACTTACAATCTAATAATTCCCTAATATAGCTAGAACACAAACCATCACACATTTTAGGGATGTAGAAAATATGGATTTTATGGATATCCAAGAAAAATATGGATTTTATGTCTCATGACATAAACAGAACAATTACTTTGGATACAATTACTAAAATGGTATTTCATTGACTGTTGGGCTATAAATTATCAGTTCTGTCTAAGGAACATGTTCAGCTTTAGTCAGTAATAAGAATACAAGATCACGCCACAATCATCCTTCACTCGTTTATCATTCATACTTGGCTTAGAATACCACTAGGTATTTTATTTCAATTCTATTTCTATTTCAATAATCTAATTTATGAATTTCTTTAGCAGTTTGCTTAAGGCCTGCAAATGTTGTTCTGGTTTGTGGGTTAATTCCACTGAATATGTTGTGAAAAATTTCCTGTTGTGTAGGCTAGTGGTGGGTGACAAAATTAAATTGGTTATCTGCATGTCGCGAATGTAATTGCCTAATTGGTCTTTTGGATTCTGCGTCCTGTAAAGGAATTCGTTCTGCATTTTCTTAAAATTTCAGGTGTAAACAAATTTTGAGCGATACTCTACTAGGCTATATGAATTTCTAATCTAGATTTTTTGAGGTGGCAGACATCCAAAACTGACGGAATCTATAAGCTGTCCCTAAATGGGGCATTTCTTGAGGACTACTTTGTCTGGAGATATTTGCATTTCTAGGATTTGGTGTACCAAAGGTCTTTTCAAAAGTGAACCACTTTCTGGGGATCTTGGCCAGATATCCTCTGGATCTTGGCCGGATGTCTTTGGTAATGGTCCTTTAATAAATCTCGCACAAGGGGTGGGCAATTATTAGTCAGTGGCTGATGGGGAAAATGTTTGTGTGGCCAAATTGAATTGGTTGGTGAAGGCTGCAGTGGTTTGTGCTATCGTGTTTAAGGCTATCGATTGGAGAGATGTTATCAAAGTTCGGATGCTCGGGTCAGTAAGGCTAGTCAAGGTATTTTGAGACTGTTGGTTTTATAAAGACATTGTATAAGAACTTATATTTATATTTCTAAATTTTCAAAAACAAGGAATATTTATTAATACTATAAATTAGAATATTTATATATAAGTTATAAGTGTAAGGCGCCGGGTAGACGGTGAGGTCCTCCGGATGTGATAGGCTGGGTCGTCTTCTTGATGTTGTAGGGCTCCAACAGGCGCTTACTACGACTCTGCTGAAATTTGCCCCTACTCGATCCAGGGCTTCCCAACCGTCACTCTTCCTCATACTTCTCTCTACACACTCCTCTTGAGCTTCCAAATCCCTTCTCCCCGTCAGCTACCCCGGCCACGCCTCTCTACCAATCCCAATCTTTGGTCTTGGTGAAGCCTCATTGGTACTACCCCTTCCGCTTGGATCTTCAATTCACTTGAAAGGGCGTAGTGCTGACCATGAGTAAACCCGTGGTTAACTCCAGGTTATTCCCGTGGGAGAGAGTGATTTTTACAATTCTTTGTTATTAAATTTCGCCTGCGGCTGTGCCGCCGTAATTCTGTACGCCTGGAATGTTACCCGAGACGTCAAGACTTGTGGCGACGGACGTGCTTTCTTCGCACCCCTTTTGCTTGTATATTTCACTTAAAGTAATTTATAAATATTCTAATTTATAGTATTAATAAATATTCCCTGTTTTTGAAAATTTAGAAATATATATATAAGTTCTTATACAATGTCTTTATAGTTTACTCTTGGTGAGGGTGTTTCGTAGTTGGCAGTGGATTGGTGTAAAGTTGCGGTTGTTTGTTGTTATTGTTGGG
Source organism: Nephotettix cincticeps (assembly GCA_023375725.1). NCBI lineage: Eukaryota > Metazoa > Arthropoda > Insecta > Hemiptera > Cicadellidae > Nephotettix > Nephotettix cincticeps. The sequence goes on along the minus strand of CM041790.1, from coordinate 26,597,637 downwards.
TTTCACTGTAATGTCTAAGTTAGGGTGGTTGTTGGTAGTATGGGAAGCAGGTGGTCTTGTTGGCATTAGTCCCTGTTCTACATTTAATTCGGTTTTCAATTCCTCGGTTTTGTGAAGGTATGCCATACGCTTACGAACTGGTGAAACTGTACCCTATTAGCAGCCAGTGTGTCTGCCGGTGTCAGGTTCTTGGCTAGACACTGAGCAACGGCTTCTTTCACCCATATCTGAGTGTGAGATGCTATTGGTTTTATTCTGGTTTAGCACCTATATATTTATTTACTTTTATTTTATTATTTTTTGTGAGAGTTTATAAACTACTCTATTTTTACCATCTGTCTTTGTATTTATGTGAAATTTGTATTTACCTCAGGGCCCATAACTCAAAGGTCCGTGGATTGTAACCACGCTCTGCTACCATTTATAACTTTAGGGGTTTAATTTGCTGGTGAGTAATTAGTTAGAGTTGGGAAAATATAATTTTTTTAACATGCTAATGTCGCAGAGGCACTTAACACCACGATTCCTCAGGCTCGAAAGCCATTTTGATGGGCTAGATTGATATATTAATTACTGACGGACAGAGGGACCTAAATTACTTATTAATTTAACCTCATGCTGATAACATTATTATTTGCAAAGTCACACATCATGACTAATATCAGCCCAAAGGATTTAAAAAGAATTAGTATTGAATAATTTAATATTGGAGTTAAAAATAAAAGATTATAGTTCCTGAAAAGAACATGATGAAATTAATTGAATAAAAGTCAAGTCTACCTCACCGGGGTTTACCCTCTTGTACGATGCCACTACTCCCTGCACATGTTCACTCGTTCCCAGCTGGCGACAGACAGAGTGGCCACGCTTACCTGAGACTCAGTTGGTCATCACTGACGTCACACTCACAGCTGACATCGCAGGGTCATCGGGTCAGTGGTTTGTGCGAGACCGCATGGAGTTTGAATCCCACATGTTAAAGCTAGAGATTTTATTAATGAAATTGGTTTTATGCAATGTGTTTTTTGTCTCAAATTTCAGTAATTTGTCATTATACTTATAATGCTCTACATCAATATTTATTTATTTATATGGAGCTAGTATTTAAAAAATGATGGGCCTTCTGAGGAAGTGTCTATTTTATGAGGCTAGTTCACAGATGGTGGCATTGGTTAAAACATGATACCTTCTGTAGGTTTACAGTCGACTCCCTCTAGTCCGTACTTGTTCTCTAGTTCGGATACCGGATGGTCCGGACTACTTCTTGGAAATGAGTCATTAGCACGCAGTCGTGTTTCTTATGGTAAAAATCAAAAGAATTGATGTGTTTGATTTCTGGCCTATCTATAAATAAATAACATTACAAACATCAGTTCAGTTTACAATAATTGAGTTTGTTACGGATCATTAGCAAAGTGGGAAATGCCGGTGTAGGAATTTTGAATCATGTGAATGGGAGGAACACTGGAACTCCCAACAACCTACGTCGAGCAACAGATTGGTGCATCAGCTGGGGATGTAACATTTACGAGGAAATGGTGTGATTATTCTCTCAAGAATGGTTTGAGCGAAAAAGCAGAAGAAAATAACAGATTTCTTTTATATGTACAGTATTGTAAAGCCGAGTTTTTTATTATTCTTAAGTTATATAGTAGGCTAAATACTTTTTTGATAACCTTATTAATATTAAGTTATTAGAGTTCCGTATTTTTCATATTGTAAAATAAAAGGTGTAAAGGTTAATTTTGCGGTGCTTCATAATTGCATGTTTATTCCTATTTATGGTGACACATTTATCATCGTCACGAAGAACTACGGTCCAGTGAGTTGGAAACAAAAACTTGTAATTTTTGAGAAAGCACGCTTTAAAATTGTCTAAAAGTGTGATTTATATTGATACTGTCCAATATTACAGGTTGTAATTTATACATTTAACCGTGCCGGATGGTCCGGAATATTTCAAAATTCAGATAGGGGTCCGGTCCCGAGGTGTCTGGATTAGAGGGAGTAGACTGTACGTTTTTTTTTTCAATCAGAGTACACTTTACACTTTTTGGGTTATGTTGTGAATCGTGTCAAGATAAACAAACCAAAAGAATAAGAAATTTTCACTAAAACCTATGAACTAGCCTTATTGTTCAGCATTCAAAGCTGCTTGATGCACTGATGTCACTGTTACGCGGTAATCTAAACTGTCTTATTAAGATCCTACTACTCTCTTGTTCTAGGAATTTGAAATTTCTTTCAAATAACTTAATTTGGGCCTACATTTTTCAAACGCTCATCCACAAGAATATTTTGTGTTATGTCATGATACCCCAGTAATCCAACCAAATGTGGATTCTGAATAGGGATTAGCCCCAATTAGTTCGAATCTCAGAGGTAACCCTTGTAATCTGGTTTTATCCTTTGGAATTTTATTTTTCCTTATTTTATTCATTTTTATTCTTATTTTTTGTTGATGACATTTTCACTTTGCCAAATATTGAGCTAGTACTTTATCAGTATTTTGAGACCGTTTGACTAATATCACACCATTCTAAAGCAGTAGTATAAATTTTTTGAATTCTAAGTATATTTGTGTTTGTTATTATTATTTGATAACTGCATTATTAGATTTTAGCTACGCCTGTATTTTTGATGATCAATAGTTGAATCTCTATAACTTAACTTTAGATTTTATTATTGCTGTTCCTAAAGCCTTTTATTACTAAATAATCTATTTATTAGCCTTTTTCAAATTTTCAATAAACGATTTAGGTCATTTATATAAACGTCATATTCTTTATTAAAAAATTTTTTATGCCAATTTTTTTTATAGACACATATTGTCCACAATCATCTATTTTAGAATACTGAAATTTCTATGAAATCATATTACTTTTTGCTGATAATTATTTTCAAGAATAAACTAAGAGTTTTACTCTTATAAGCAAATTAACAGCTTTCTAAATAAACCGTTTACAACCCATTGGTTAAAGTTTTTTTTTTTAAGAGGAACCCTTGTATGTTATGTTATTGATTTGAACATATTTGTAAGTTTTAAGTTGGGATCTACTTTCACCCTCCTGGTGTCAAAGGTCTACTTTCACCCTTCTGGTATCGAACATCAACTGTAAGCGCTGGCCGCCGAACGTCGTGTCAATGTATCAACAAATTAATTCTTTATCACATCTAATGCGGTAAATTTCATTGCAAACTGGGCTGTGTTTGGTATCACTGTAATCGGTATGAAATAAGCTTTTACCCGAGGTCTGTTACTATTATATTTTATGTATGTATGTATATATTATATTTTGTTACTAGTATATTTTATTATGTACTGTCGTACTGTCCTGTAATATTTTGTGGAAAAAAAATTTGAATGTCGTCTGCGTCTTCTGCTGTTTGGTTGATTGTAAGTTGTTGGTATGTTCTTGCGAGTAAATCATTTTTTTTCTAATAATATTAACATTTAATTGTAAATAAGCTATTTCTCTACATTAACATTCAAAAATGGTTATTTACTTTATAAGTACAATTCAGTATGTATTTTCTAAATTTATTGGAAAGCTACAAAACCTCTAAAATACGAAGTTATTTTTCCAAGTTTATCTAGTTATAATATGACTTCTAAATGTATTAAATATTGCATATGTGTTGAAAAGATTTAGTGGGAGTTTTTTATGTAATGAGAAATTGTGCAATTTACAAAAATCTTGTTTAGTTTTTTTAAATTTGGTAGGACTTTATTATCTGATTTGTTGTATTAGCTTAATTTCCCAGACTTCTCACGTGTTATTGAGTGATTGTATTATTTATAGTTAGGTTTTATCGGTAATTTGTATATTTTTAACTTACTTTCTGGAGTAATTAATGTCTTCTGGATTCCTTCCAGAAAACAAAATATAAACATGGCCGATATTGAGGACACCCACTTTGAGACTGGTGACTCCGGTGCTTCTGTCACCTACCCCCAGCAGTGCTCAGCTCTGCGTAAAAATGGATTTGTTATGCTCAAGGTATGTATTTTGCAACCAAACAGTGTAAGTAGAGAGAGAGAGTAGAGAATCATGACCATGGAATGGTAACTAAGTTACACTTAATTAAATCATTGGGATTAAGGTACGGGGGAATAGATCCCTTAACGTATTCTTATTTCTAACTCTTTCTTCTGAAAAAATTATTGAACTCTGTTATACACTTTAAAGTCCCATATTTTATTGTTTTTTAATGTCTAATTGATCTGGAACTGATAGCATATAGCAGTCAGACCTCTAGATATTTATAAATGAATTTTTGGAGTTATTTAAATTTGGTTGTTCCGATTTCAATTTAAGAACTGCTCAAACACATTGGTATGTGTTTGTATTGTGTTGTTTTGTATGTGTTGGTATGTGTGTGTGGTATGTGACAGACTGGTGTCTGTCCGAAGAGAGAGCGGATATATCCGCTTCCTGTCCGGAACATCAAAAGCCATAAGCGGATATATCTGTCACCCATCCGGGAAGTGTTAAGATATTGTAACCCTTTGAACACCAAATTTTCCATTGCAAAACTCTCCTGAGCGCCAAATTATGTAAAGAACAATGTTTGTATTTACTTCCCTGTGGGAAATAGGTTAGATTATGGATATGTCTAATTAAGGGAATGTTTTCAGTTCAACACCTGTTCTTATTCTTTGTATTAAAAATTCAATACAATAGCTCTGATGGTTTCAATGGAAACCTGTTATACATTTTCCATCTTAAAAATCCCCCCCCCAGAGCTAAGACATATCCACGTCAAATTAAAATTATTTTTTAAGCCAAATTTTGTTATTACTCTTAACTACAGTAAAGACTCTCATATCCGGATCTCTTATATCCGGACGTGATTTTAAAAGAATACAAAAATTTGAAAACATTCTAGGAGGCCAATGTTTGTTAGGCCAGTAGTCGCGAATGATGTTTGTAGGCCGGTTAGTAACATGCGGGGTTGAAGCCATGTGGACAGCGGTAATGTTCAAAAGAAGAGTAGAGGGAATGATGAGTCACCCTTGTCCTGAGCGCCTGAGTCTTGAGCACTGTCTGTATTCTGTGCTATCTGGTACAAGGTCACTGATTCACAAAACAATAAACCCCCCCATCCCATCTGTCCCTACCCACCCCATTAGCCAACGCATCACATGCACTTCAGTGACAACACACGCATCAGTGGTCAGTGTTGTCTTTGTTTTGCTTGAGTGACCTACTCTTTTTTGTAACGGTTCGTTTTAGTTTCTATTACTCTACATACTGTACCGCTTTATACTGTATTACGTAATTTTTTAGTTTTTACGTCATTAAAGTATTACAACAAAAATTATGTTTTTTTATTTAATATCCGGATACTTTATTCCCCTCTCATATCCAGATTTGTTGCTATCCGGATTGGCACTCGCCACATTAGTACAGATATAAGAGTTTACTGTATTAATATAGACTTAAAAAACCTTAAAAAGTTAAAAATATTTACTTAAAAACTGAATTGAATTTATCAAAGTTAGGATCGTCTGGATTAGCCATGTTGCTTAGCTTCACAAATATACTATTATAATATATTTACCCAAACACATTCATTAATATTTTAAAAACTAACATATAAACATACGAGTTCTTTATTATAAACACCAAAGACAAAGACTGGGTTATAAACAATCATGCGACACAAACATTGACTGCATCTACTAGTCAGCTGACGAGCGAATATACTCGCTCTTGTGCTACGCAACAGCACAGTAGACAGTGACACACACAAAATTCTGTCTGCAACCAATGAATACTGGCTGGTTATTGTAACTACGTCATGAAATGTGTTGGCAAAGGGCCAAATTTGGTTGCCTATCGTTGATTTGGATAACTAAATTTGATTATACCCACTTATTGCGTTACGTGAGCGAGATATCTCGCTTATGGCATTCAAAGGGTTAACAATAGGTTTCAGTACGAATCTTATTATAAACTATCACAAAAATGCTGATTTCACATGGTCTTTTTCACATAGCATAACGACTCATGGCATTAAATAAAATCAGATCTATATAAAAATTATAAAATGGCTCTGGTCTACCCTCAAAGGGTTAAAGCCCTTAATGTAAAGGCATCTGCACACTTTTATTTCAGATTAATTACATTTTTTTCTATCTGCATTACTTAATAAATAAAAAGCCTACTTTACCATTGTTCAGGAAGCCAAGATACCTATATTATTAAACTAGAACTGGCAAGCATTTTCCCTTTAACTGTAATGTAAAATTAATTTTCTATCTCTTCTTAAAATATTAGGTATATACAAAAAAAAACAACACTTTACCACCCCCTAATAACCACTAACCTCAAAAGCTAAACAGGTGTTTATTGCAATCCCAATTAAGCCTGCAAATGCCGTCAACTTCCACAAGCTGGTCACGGTTTATTTAAGGTGGGCCCCCTCTCCACTATACCACACATTTGCAAACCAAATTCGGACTGCTCATTATTTGGATTTGAACCTAGCACTTCCGAATGGCTTGAACGCAACACTCGTCAGTGTAGCCCTTACTTGGCTCTAAGACATACCCTAGTGGCACTTTATTGCTACTCCCTCTGGGAGGTGTTCATGTATCAGCTCCCAAATGGCAACACGGTCACAAAGGTGATGGCGTTTAACAAGATCATTAAATTGAAGAAAGATGCCTCCACCTGCCACTTCTTATTGAATTTGTAAATGCGTCTTGAATTACAACTCCCAGTTCTAGGATTAAAGTGTGTAGTCCTTATCTTCAAGCTATCTAAACTGTGTTTTTCTGGTTTTAGTCTCGGCCATGTAAAATTGTAGAAATGTCGACTTCAAAGACTGGTAAACACGGGCATGCCAAAGTTCACCTTGTGGGTTTGGATATATTTACTGGGAAAAAGTATGAAGATATCTGTCCTTCTACTCACAATATGGATGTACCTTTCGTAAAACGTGAGGATTACCAGGTATAGTGCTAATAAAATTCCTAGCTACAATAGAAAACTCAAATGACAATATATTCTGAAAGATAGTCTTGAAAAATCTTCAATTTGAACCGTTGTTGAAGACTCGTTTGATAGCATTTCTCACAGGATCAGAACATATTTGTCAAATTGCTTACTCTGTTATAAGGCAGTGTTTACTTACACTTATTTTTTTATTTTGTGTGTTCACCAGTGGCATTTTTAACAGTTTTAAGAGGGAATGGTTGTAGCCCTGGTCTTTTTACTATTAAATGTTGATCTGGTGTATGATGGGAAATTAACTAATATCCCAATTACAAATGATAACTGGGTCAAGAGTCGAACTGGTGACGTTCTTAATACAAAAGAACATGTTACCTCTGAGCTAGCCAGCTTATTCACCTATCTTGGATAAGGTCGTACAACCAAGAAAGAAAATTGATCTATAACAAGACACAACTATACTGAATAAAATATAATTTTTAAATCAAATTTATATTTTATTCTTGATACAGTCTAGGATTCTTGTATCATAAAAAATGGTGAACTGCTTTTTCATTATTTGATTCAGTGTGATTCAAAATGTTATACAATTTTTTCTTAATTTTAGTTGACAGATATATCTGACGATGGCTACTTGTGTCTCATGTCTGACAATGGAGACTTGCGTGAAGATCTTAAGGTCCCTGATGGGGATCTCGGTGCTCAGCTCAAGTCAGAATATGACGCTGGTAAAGAATTGCTGGTGAGTTTAAACTTTTCTAGTTCTTTTATATTTAAGTTTAAAAATACCATAAGTATTAGTTACTAACCTATATGTTGTTGATAAAATGTTGCTCTATCCTACTGTTAAAATACAAAGCTTAATTTCAGAATGAATGTGGTTAATATAAGGTGTATTTTTGAATGTGTTTAAGTGAGGATATTTTTAAAATTAAGCCACCACAGTGATATGGGAAGCATTAAGGCAAGAATTGTATTAATTTACATTTTGTAGTAAGCATGCAAAGAGTGGCTGCTGATTTAAACTGCTACTGACTGGGAAGCATGACCTATAATTTCATTTTTACTTATTTCAGTCCTAATGTGAAATCAGACAGATAATCTAAGTTTTCAAAAACCTAAAGTGTTACTCCATACTTCAGAGTATTAATGGAGGAGGAATGTTATGTAATTAGGTCAGACTATTTTGTAAAAGATGGCTACAAAAAGTCGTTCATGTATACCACCGTTCATTTTGAACAAACTGTTTTTTATTTTGTTATCTTGGAGAAAGAAAGATTTCTCACAGTATCCTTGTTTGGCAGTTATTAATTATTTACTTTAAGCTCCAAATCGTCCATAAGGATCAATTCACGTCAATCAGATTTTTCGTGAGCTCATGTTTAACTTATACACAGTTTTTGTGTACCACAACATGATTTATTATTTTTTGCTATAATTAGTTAATCTGCCAATAAATTTAAATACATTTACATACCTTTTATTTTCAAAAATTAAAGGGTTACTCAAATAGCCTAAAAAATTATATTTAGTTCTAAAATTTCTCAACCTAATAAATACTACTTTGTCAATGGATTTTTTTACAAAAACAATACCTATTTTCATTCAGTCAATCAATTGTTTGGGTGTAGAGATGAGTAGATGAATGAGTCTGTGTCATAAAATATTGATATCAAATCAAATATCAAACAAAATCATCACCTCATCATCATCAGACCAAAAAATCTTAAAACAAAATAACCTTGAAACACGTTCATTTCAGTTCTGTGTTGTTTCTAAAGATAAAAAGTCATTTTTATAATGTAAGGCAGGCCTGCAGTTTCCATGCTGGTACTAGGATCAGTGTTTCTGGTTTTCCCATATCAACGAGACTTAAATGAGTTCTGGATTAGTCTTACTACAATTAAGCTTGGTGATTTTAACTTCATATGCTTATCATAGAACAGGTGATGATTGAGTGTAACAACACTCCTGAAATTGAATTCTAAGTTGGAGCTTCATGGAACAGTTAGCCATAAGCATTTTTTAGAACTAAGATTAATGAAGATTAGGAACTATTATCAGCAAAAGAACAAAAATTACATAAAATCTGCTGTGAAAAGATAATTAATGACTTATAACATTATTTGTATTGAAAACTTTAATTTTGAAAATCATCGTAAATAAAAATACGTTACTTCATTTTAAAATTCTTCCTGAAAGTTGAAATAATTAAAGAATTATGGTAAATTACCCTGATGTTTGTGTGTTGAGAAATTATTAACAGAATTTGTGATTTTCCAGTGCACCGTGTTAAAGGCGTGTGGCGAAGAGTGTGTGATTGCAATCAAAACCAACACAGCCCTTGACAAATAATGGCTGACAAATCCTGTGAAGATGGAAAGGCTGTTTTTATATGAGTGAGAAGGCGAGTGGCTGACGTAAAGCGAACGATAACAAATCACTAAATGGGTGGGAGGGGGGCTGTTACTCTAAATATACTACTTAAGTTATTTTTTTTTGGATGTCGAAAATTGTAATATTTTCACAGGAGAATATTTGTTGATTTATACTTATTTTATGGGGAGTGATAACAGAATGATTAAATCACTAAGTGTTGAGAGACTTGAACCGCTTCATTATTTTACCTTACTCACCTCAAGATAGATACTGCAACTGTGACATCGTCATATGTTCAATTGGCATTTACAGTGCAGCGGAGACTGTTTCTCAAACCTATTTAATGTAACGACTCTTGCTTTGTAATAAGTGTCGCTCTGTGATCATATAACATGGTAACACCTACTATCGATCTATAAGTTCAAATTGAATCAATTATTTTATAATATATTGTTAGTTGAAAATAAATTAGTGTTTTGTCATTGGACTAGGAATAAATTCCAATGTGACTTTGAACTGTAAAATGTATGTTATATATGTGCATTCCTATCTTGCTGTAACATACATATGGGATTAACTTTTCATTGTTTTAGTATGTTAAATGATGTCAATATGCTTTTAAAAGTCTAATACTGTTTTTTTGTTAAATGCTTGCACAGAATATTGGCAATAAAATAAATAATAGCTCATTGGTTCATAATAATTTCATCATACCGTATATAATTTTCTTGTTAATCTAGATATGCTTGGACTGCCATAAAAATTGAGAATATTGTGGAGTTTATCGATAACAAATTTTACTCAAGCAATAAATTCTCAATTGACATATTGTTATTTGAAATATCTTCTTTTTTAAATATCAATAAAACATTGATTCAGTTATATCAAAGTTATTTATCCTCTTGTATTACTAGCAACTTGGTTAAGAAATTTTCTGGAAGCTTTATTTGTTAAAATCCTAGTGGTGTCTACATGAAACGAAGCATATTTTAATGTTGACATGTTAACGTGCTAATTGTGAGCTGCTATTGATTTGATGTTTTGAGACAATCTTGTATTTTTTACCTATATCAGTAAATATAAAAAGAAAATTATTTAAAAAAATTGTACGGGTTTGACTAGCTTTAAAAAGTAGTAGACACCTTAACTATCGAAAGACAACCCCATGACATTAATATTTTATGGATAAAGCATTATAATAAAGTTATTGAAAAATTTATAGAATTGCAGTAAAAAACTTCCTTTGAAATACTATAAACTGTTAATTTATGTGTGTTAGTTATAGCCTTTCTAATCATGGGGTTTCCTGCCAAAGGTGCTAAAATTTCCATGAAAGATAATTAATTTAATTTAGGGCATTGAACGTTGAAAAATGTTCATAAATAATATATTTTGATTGCTCGACATTATTGAAAAACTGAAGAAGGGGCTTTATCAGCCCAAGAGTGCTTATTCATATTACACCTAATCTATCCTTATATGTGGTACAATAGCTCTAAAAAATTCACACTCCAAACATTTGTACAAGAATTGACACTTTGTTCTTAAATAAATCAGAATAAAAACAAATTATGAGGCTTAATCGTCAGTTCGTATAAAATTTGTTTTTGTAGCAACCTCTTTGAAAAGTGAAATTTTTTACCTAAAAAAATTAATATTTGATGTTAACAGTATTATGGAAGTTAAAGTCTAGATAAGCATAATGTTCAATCGAAAGATTGTTTTTATTGAGTTTTATATTTAATTAAATTTTAATGGTAAAAAACCAAGAATTAGTTTTATTCTATACATTTTGTTGTTAAGGGTGATTAATTATATATATATTTTTATAAATTACCTACCATAGGGATGATGTAATTAATTTTGTCTTAGCATTGGTTAGTTTGTGCATGTATTATACTGTATTTGTGTATCAAGAATCATGGGCTGTTTTTCTTGTTTTCGTCTCTTACCAAATGAGCTTTTGCTCTTCAGTGGAACCTCGATTTGACGAATTTTGTGGGATTAAGAAATATATTCGTTATACAGGGGTATTCTTAAAAACATGTCCAACCTCTATTTAAATTAGATTTTTAGGCATGTGTTATGTCGTAAACATGTAGATTTGTTTACAATATTTGTTCGGAAAGTAAATATCTAGACTTGCTCGAGTGATGGCCTAGATAAGAATAAAATACGCAATACAGGGGTCTGGACCATGGGAATGCGTTATATAGAGATTATGTTTGTTATATAGGGGTTTCTTACTTTTGATATTATACAGAGGTAAAAATTACTAGAAAACAAATACATGTTTGTTATATAGAGGGTTTTATTTATATTTGGATCGCTACATAGGGGTAATTTCTATTCAGTTCTAAGACGTTTTCAAGGGGATTGAAAAATAAAATGTTATACCGGGTAATTTGTTACATTGAGGTTCGTTATAGAGAGGTTCCACTAATGCATTTGAAAGTAATTAATATCAACTAAAACTATTGTTCTTTTCAAGTGCACTGTATAATACTTATCGTTTCAAATAAAACAATATAAAAAAAGACTAAAACTAAAATCAAAAGTGGTACCTATGTTAAAAATTTAATTTCTTAATGGTTATAAACTAGTAAACACTTTCTGAGAAAATACTTTTAAATTTATTCTATTCTGTTGTGTAACCTACATGTACTTAATATAGGATTAAATAGTGTTTCTTATGCAGAAGTTTGAGTTAGTGCAGGAATAAATTTGTAAACGGTTTCTTATCCTTTTAATATTTTTTTATTCTCTTCAAAAAACTTCTAACATTCAAAAATAATTCAACCGGATTTTTAACGCACAATGTAGCCCATAATATTTAGGTTTGTTCTCACTCAGATTTCTAAACGTAAAAGTTTTTTGAATATTAATTTGGCTTTTTGTCTTTTAATGTCCTATCAATAGCATTATTTGAGGTTTATAATATTTTAAATTAGGCTGCATAAATAAGATGTTTTTTCATATTAAACACCATGTTTTTAAAACTTACTTTTTATTCAAAATAAATAGGATGCCCTATGAATTTAAAATAAAAGAAGTTCTATTGTATGCATTAAATTCTCATTGATTTAAAATAAACTTAATTATTTGTGGAAACTTCTTAGTTAAGATAAAAGATATTAATAATAGTAATGCAGGTATTATTTACTGGCTGTAAATGTGAAAGTATAATTTTCAAAAATAATAAATTAGTCTCCAATTGAAATATTAGGAGTCTTTATGAGAGAGTTCAGTATGAGAAATGTTTTGCTTCAATAACTACTAACATGCATGTGTTTATTATTTTCACCAAAAAAGTGAGCATATTAGTTGGTTTTAATGGTGAAACGCTTAAATCTTAATATTGTGCTATTTTCCCTATGTGTAAATACTATGGTTTGGGTGCTTGGGATCAAGCTCACATTACAAATAGAAACTAGACACCCGGCTTAAGTGGTTCAGTAGACTCTCAATAATATGGCATGTATAAGACATGAGGCCTAGTAATCACAAGTGGAAATATTAACAGGATTTCTCTTTTAAAGATAGTACACAATTTAATTGAAAATGTAATTATTATGATCATGAAAGAAAGAATTTGAACAGAGATAAAACTCAGAACAGGCATGAAAAACCTAATCAGTGTTTTGTTCAGTCAATCTAATCATATACAATAATTAGTGGAATGTCGGTGTTTATTAATGGTGGTAAGCATATTGAGGATCAAGAATACACTTGAATGGTTTTTATGAGTTATTATGTTGTTTGACTTGCACTAGTTTTGTTAACCCCATGGAGGGTTGATGAAGTGAGATGTGCATAATTAAGAGAGCTGTTAAATAGAGGTTTATGGCAGTTGATAACATCTCAATATTGAGAGTCTACTGTGTTGATTTTTAATGAAATTGCAGATTCTTCTCCAAATGTAATATTTTAAGGAGATTTGTTAACCTCCCTTCAATAATATTTATTTTCTTGGCATTTATCGAATGCCTTATGTCTACGCATTAAATAGTACAATACTCGTAATCTCTAAAGTCAGCCCATGATCTTTTGAAATAGAATATTTCCCAAGAACTAAGGATGGGATGAGGCTGAAGCGGTGTAAAAGTGAAAATGTTACAATCAATTTGTATAATCACAAAGTGCGAATGAACGGCTAATTATTTAAACATGATGTAGTCAGTATTTATAAACATTTTATAATTTCATTTAATGGATTTTTAATTTTATAACGTTTTTACACTTACATGGTAAAGTGAATCAAAGGATTCAGTTGTTTTGTTTTAAGCTAAGGATTATTGTTATCAATATTAAAACGCAAATAAGTTGAATGGGTTCAAAATAAATATTTTTTCTTCTTGACCATTGCTGAAATGTTGTTTTCCTTCTTTAAATCCCTTCTGTTTCTGAGCTTACAAGACATAACATCAAAAAGATGATCGAGTGTTGGTAGTGGTATGGTGATGGTTGGTAATCTCCTGTCTTTTCACAAAGTAATGCATGTCTAAACAAATGTTTAAGGGATACATAAGTTTTGTGATAAAAACTGATCTGAAAGGGAAAATATCTTTTTATATAGTAAGTAAATTGTTTAATGTTCTCAATGTTACTAACTCAGGGATAACGCTCTGATGGCCCAGTAAATCAAAGGTTGCTGGATCAAAACTAGCGGCCGGTGACTCCTGTTGGATCATGAGCGGTCACCTCTGGCAAGCCTAAGTGACCATATCACAACGGTACCTCGCTGTCTCAGTTATTCATCGCACAGGCCCTAGGCCCATTGTGATGGGCAGTTAAGGTTTCTTTATAACAAAAGTCATTTTGGAAAACATGGTGGTCAGGTAGTCTGATTGAATTTCATTAGCAGTATAGGAAGTCCTTAAACTTTAGGGGAGAGAGACTCCAAAACGATAACTTTAGCTGCTCGTAATAAGTAAATGAGGTGTTCAGTTTGAGGCGATTCAGCTCCTTTACATGTTTTTTTTTAAATTCCAGTAAGCTTTTTGTATGGTTTTTAGTAACGGTTCCAAAATTGTGGTTATTGGGAACTTAAAACGCTTATTTATTTTAAAATGTTTTTCTGCAAAATTAATGAAAACTAAACATAACATGACATATATTTTCTTTCTAAGGCTAAGGGAAAGTTTCCAGTTCTTCCTAACATAGCAAAAGAACTTGTGGGGGTTTCACCCACGTGTGAGAGAGCATTCTTCACTTTGGTGTGTTCTATCCGTCTTTAGTCTCCATGATTCCAAAAAACCCCTTTTTCGAACTGATATATATCTATTTGTCTGTCTGTCTACACACCCGAGACCATACTGATCTTCCAATGTTTATGAGATTTATTGAAATTACTGCTTATTATTTTATTAACTTTATTTAAATTTACAATCTTGATGTGACAAAAAATGTGATAAAATATATCAAAGTTTAATGTTTAAGTTTGATACAATTTATTTCCACAATAAAAATATAATGTACTACCTGACCCGACGATCTTCGTAACGCCTAACAGTAAATACATGTTAACATGAAGATTGGCCATGTTCTGAAGTCGAGTAGCATTACGGCTTTGTTGTAAAATATTGGATATTCTGAGCCACGGCATAGTGAATTTCCAGGACACATATATAGCAACTTCCAAAAATTTTATGGGGATCGGATGAGTAGTTTGGCAACACATAAAGGACATACACACATAATTCATTTTATATCTAGAGATAATTTCTTTTTAAGTAATAAGAGTATCTTTTTAAGTATAAGTCATGAAGTTTTGTGAAGGTTATGCATGGACCCACAGGTAGGGCTCTCATGAATAAAATATCTTCCCAAGCAATAAAAGTAATTCCAATTGAAATTTGCTAGTCTGTCTAGATTGAAAGTCTTGTTCAAGTAGCATTTCATAACTTTTTACATGCTATGGCAATGAATGTGAATCATAGGATTGAACTGCTAAACAATAAATAATTATGATACTTGAAAACATCAGGCACAAGCCATACACATTAATAAAGTTTGTCTTTGGAAATATGTAAGTGGTGATAGTATAAGTGCCCTGATGATACTAACCCTGTTGAGAAGAAAACTTGGTTACATCAATATTTAAGCGTCAAACCAGACTTAACATTAATAATTTCGGCAGGTGAGCTTAGAAAAAGGCCTGCACAACATCAAAAGATATTTGGGATACTTAAAGTAACAAATGCAGTTTTATGCATCAAAAGGTGTCCAAGCCGTTGCATTTGGTAAAGGTGTAAGGCAACACTTCTAAAGAAACTAATTCTTAACCAAATAAAAGATGGGGAAAATGTATAAATCATTTAATCAATTTGTAGATGCAGTTGATAAACTTGCAGGACCAGAAATGCAAAAAAATGATAATCTTATAAAATATTCATAATGATGTTGTACAAAATTCAAGACCATTATTTGAAAATATCAGAGTTTCAATTGAATCTTGTGACACACTCCCAAAGCCTGATCAAATTAAGTGTTAAAATACTTAAAGGATCGGAGGCTAGGCAAAAATTATATATATATATATGTCTGTGAACACGATAACTTTCGTAAAAATGGTCCGATTGAGACCAAATTTGGGAGAGACGTGTATTCCTACATTTGATCGGACGAGTTCATAAGCCAGACATATCGGTCAATAGGAACGGGTAGTTTGGGGGGGGTGTTGTACTAAAAATTGGGGTTTTTGTGTTTTTCATATGTAATTTTAAAAATTTTTAAATTTTATCTTTCACCATTAAACTACACAAACTAGTTTCTAATTGGGTAGAACTACACAATTTAGTTCCTTAAAGCTCTTCTCTATCTCCAATGGTTATTGAGATATTAACAAATCTGAACACAGTACGTTGTATTTTGGGGCTCCAATGTTAATCTTATGGAGGAATGTATAATAAGGAAAAATTAATATTTCCCATATCAATCAATATTTTTGGATTAAACTTGATATTTACCTTCATGTGGTTGAGATTTATGTATTTATGCTTAAAATCATAGTTTATGTGTTTATCATGGCGGCAAACCTGCATTCTCTTTTCCCATGTAAATCATATAAGGAATAGGCAAACACCTTTATTTATGGACAGATGTTGATGAAAGTTGGTATAAATGTTAAAAATAAAAATTGTTTATGATATAAATGCCTACTTTCAATGTTCCTCACAGCAGAAAACCTGCACACTCTTTCCCATGTTAATCATATGGAGAATAGGCAAATAATTCTCATGTTTATGGACAGATTTTAATAAAACTTGTTATATATTATTATTATTAAATTATTGATTTGAAAATTAGCAGAGTACGCAGGGGTATTTACTCATACATTATATTTTTAACTGAAATGGCAACTTACTCGGACTGGTATTTTAAGCCAAGAATGAATGAGAAATAAGTGTAGGATGATTGTGGTGTGATCTTGTAGTCTTGTTACTGACTAAGGCTGATATTTTCCTTAGACAGAACTGTTAATAGCCCAACAGTTAAGGGCATATCCAAGGGACCTACTGTTTAACGTGGAGTCCAAACCACTGCCTCTGAATTATGAACTGGTCTAATTATGAGAATGGTCTTTGCCGATTAGCGTAGTATTCAGTAGTGCGGACGTTAATCCACACAAAAGAACATTACACCCACCGACGACCGCTCACAACTATCCACTTTTTGAGACCTCTCAAGTTGCTGGATTATAGGACATGTCATGGTCCAGTCAATAGGGATAAAGCAAGCTGTGATGCAGTTCTACCCTGTGGACAGGAAATGAAATGAAGTTGTTTATGTGTTGTCTTACACTCCTTCATTGGTATGGTGAAATTTACATGACTTTCAAGAGACAGTAAAAAATACTTAATGCTCTAGTACTGTATTAAACAAAAAAATTCAAGGAAAATCCAAAAATAAGAGCATTAATTTGGGTTGTCTGTGTTGGGTCTATGCCAGAAACGTCCAGTTATTGGGGACCATGGGTGATAGATGTTCTACCCCGCAGATACATAAAACCCCAAAATAGCACCCAAAGTTTGTGTTGTCTGCGTTGGGTTTTCTCAAGGGTTTCCAGCTTTTGGGGGCCCTGGGTGATAGCTGTTCTACCTTACAGATAGAAAAATCCCAAAATAGTAGCCTACACTACCTAATATTTGGGAGGTCTACGTGTTTATTTCAGGTTATTCCATGATGAGTTTACTTGGTTTCTTATCTAATTTACACTGATAGCAGAATGTTTCTTCTCTGTAAAGGGAAGATAAAACCTGCCTTACCTGATTTAAGTAATACTCCCATATTATTTCTGTTTTAAATTTTGTTACAATGTGAACTTTGTCAAATTGTTATAATGAACAGTAATCCATCATGATTATTTTATTAAAAAGGAAATTATTAAAATATATCTCGCCATATTGTTTCTTGGAGCATTGTGTTTTATTTATCAATCACAAAAAAGTAATTAGGTACACATTATTCAAGCATTTAAAACACAAAAATACACATATCACTCATAGTTAATTAGTTTCCTAAAAATACACATGAATAAACAGTGAGCATGAAACACAATCATCACAGCCATCAGCTTTGATCCAACCAAACAACCTATCCAAAAAATTACATCAAGAATCTTGAGACTACTAACTCTTCAAAAGGGTGGTTAAAAATACAAAACTACTACATAGTTAATCATAGAAAGGCATGCAGTGATAGCTTTGTTAACCATTTTTGAATCAGCAGACTATCTTTTAAGAACTAATATATTTCCGCAGCCATCTACAAAAATGTGTATGGTAATAAAACCTCTTTATAAAGTAGATCTCACATTTGTATAATAAATTAAGTATATTCCAATATTTCAGTTCTAAAAAGATTCATGCAAACAGTGTTTCCTGCACTTTGGCTTTATTTTAGCAGTTAACTTTCATAACATAAATAAATTACAAGTGAACTGGATGGTGTTTAGTGGAAGATATTTGTTGTAACTTTGAAATTAAAAATCAAAGAAGACAATTAATTTTTTGGAATGGTATTTTATAGGTGGCCTTTTTGCACATGTGCTCAGGAGGCATCGGTTTAGAGAGCTTGTGTAGTATTCGATTTCAATAGTAGTTTAACACTTGGCGGTTTTCAAAGCTCTCACATGAAATGCCATGAACTAAAATTATATCCAGAATATTGTGTAAAAATATAGTACTGCCAATCTAGAAAAGTGGTGTACAATTAATTGCATGGAAACATATAGATAATGTTTATACCGTAGTTTAGCTTAGTTTTCTTGTTAGAAATTGAGAGTGCTTTTAGAAAATTCTATTATTTAAAGTAAACATTTTTTAACTTGATTAGATTATATTATGTTTCTAGACTTATCATAAAATTAGTACTATACACAATTATTTTGAGTTCTTCAAAGAGTAAATTTTGTAGTACTCTATTAAAATTAAAAATTTAATTCACCTGCTCAGACGTATTACAGTACTGAAGGTGTAAATATTTTTGTGAAAATTATATTCACTGAAAGATACATAAGTGTAACACTCTTGTAGAAACTTGCAATCTCATTAAAACATATAAATACATTTCCAAGGCCTCAAAACTTTGAAGTGCCTTTTTCTTAAAATGAATTTTTTCACAAATTTATTTTTCTATTTCCACTCTAAATTGGTTGTTATTTCCTATTCTTGATAATGCAAAAACATTGTAAAGTGTTACAATCACATTGAACATTAATTGTACAAATTTGACACACAGTTTAATTTGAACAGCAAAACGATCTAATCCTGATTCACAATTATAGCAACAACGACAACTATTCCTTAATTATTAAAGCTTAAGCTCTTGTATTTTTTACATTCACAGCTATAATGGATGGATTTTCAATAGACTAGTACGTAGAGATTATATTTTATGATTTAATAAACCTGCTAAATACTATGAACTATGAAAAATATGATACTCTTAGCATAATCCTGTAACGGTCTTTGTTTTTATTTAATCCTTTAACATTACAAATTAAATTTAACTACAATTTTTTAACTAAGGTAACACCAGTAGAATATATTTATAGATACAGTCGGTCATAAATCTGATGTCTATAAATTAAATTAATACCTTATACATAGTGTTTAATTCATTAATAAAGTAAGCAAATTTTACTTACTTTTAAGAAATAAAAGTATAGAATTTCACCTCAGGGTAGTTTTGTAATAATTAATTTTACACATTTCGAAATAAAATATTATGTTAAATACATTATATTTTAAAACACAATAAAATATAATGTATTTACTTTCCTGTGGGAAATAGCTTAGATCATGGACATGTCTAAAGGAAATGTTTTCAGTTCCTCTAAACAGCTGTCCTTATAAGCATATGACATTACCGTTTCAAATTTTGATCTGACAGATTGCAGATAACCACCAGCACTAAGACATATCCATGTCAAAATAAATTCATCTTGTTATCCCTAAAACTATGGTAGAAAATGATGGGATAAATTATATTTACATATAATGTATTTTGATTTTTTATAATAAAAATAGAATACTGTACCAGTACTTTTTGAGTATAAATGACTATTAAATAGATAGAAGTTTTATATTCTACCTTTAGTAAATTGTAAGCATCTTTAACTAACTAATTGATTAGTTTGAATATTTCTTATTTTACGAATGATTTTGATTAGATTAGATTATTGAAATGGTAACCATATTTTGGGATTAAAATAACTATAAATACTACTTTAAATGCTTACTTTTCACGATTTTACCTAGAAAATTACATTTTGTTTCTATTAAATAGTTTTAAACTCAATTACCACATGGTAATATGAATACTTTTCTTGATTATCTTAAGAGTAAGTGAAGCTTAAAACATTTTATCACACACAATTGAGCAAAACTAGTGTGGCAAGAGAATAAAAGATTCTAAATTAAATCTAATCTACCTGAAGTGTCATAGTATGGGCTGTATGGAAAATATACTTGATTAGTATTACCTATACCGTACAGCATTTCTAAGCACTTAATATGCATATTTCACATTGTGATAAAAATAACTGCAGTTTTTTACTAATGAAACTAAATAATGTACTGTCTTGCACATGAATTACCAATACAATATTACCATAGGACAACTTGCAATCATCTTGCTTCTAAGCTATCCTGGAGTTAATGAGACACACAGCAACTTAAATAATATAACGATAACTAACATAAATAACGCTATATGGATACATAGTCCACCATCATAAAACAACAATACTGTTTTGTATTTAAGTGAGTACAGTGTACAGTATACCATTATTAGTTATATTGTAGTAATCCTTATACCGTACATTGAGTTTACTGTACTGATGTATTGATTAAAAGAAATCACTACAAAATATCTTGGACGGACCTTTCCTAAAGTTCTCACATACAAAGGTTCCTAAGGTTTATTGAAAACAAACAACTATATATAGATTTAAGGCAGTTGATATCCCTAAAAACTCTGTCGAAGTAATTCAGCAAGAAAGGTTTGAAGTTATTTAGAATAAGCTGCTCGATGACCTATTTAAATGTATGAGAACTACTGTATATATTTTACATTTTGGTAATTTGCTAATATGATTAGTTTTTAAAATATTTTAGTTGATAATCATTCCAATATATATATGTATTTATACACCAGGGGATGCATTTTGGCTAAATTATTTCGTCTGTGTTAGTCTTTATTAGTTTAACTCAAGTTTTCAATGTAGTCAATAACATTTTCATTACTGGTAGTGGATGAAAACTGGGTCCCTGGTATAAAACCCCAGTATGATATGTCCCAAGATACAATTATTAATACTATTGAAGTTGTTAAATACACATATCAACATACATTTTATATGCAATAATTCTTGTGAAACGTAAATGTACACAATTACGGTAGAACCTCTATTATAAAGTCTGTTGATTTGATCTCTTTCTTTGATGATGTAGTTAAGGGCCATGCATTTATATGATTTTGATATGCTGCATCAAGGTATGTATACATATTTGAAAATCCTATAATAAGTGTAACAAAACACACACATCAGATAATGAGTGTAAGGACACATTAAGGACTGTGCTTACAAACTTGTCTTTTTCACAAGGCAAGAGACGGATAAGAGTTGTAATAAGATCCTACTGTAATTGTTTTACCTATAAAATAAAGTTGTATGTGTAGTGTTTTTGTTAGTGTTGAATAGTGATGCATATGCTACATATTCATGTTGTGAAATGCTTATGGTGTTTGTGGTACAGTAAACATTTAATATTTTGACTTTTGATATTTCATTTATTTCAACTAGAGCTGAGCCGATACTTCAAAAGCAATGACCAATATTTTGCACAAAAATATTTTTTATATTTTCCGAACAAGATTTTCTGTTTCATTGGACATATTGGACTATTATCGTGTGTCATTTCCACCCCACTTATCCTTTACAATAGTTGCAAGTAAGAGCCCTGAGTTGGAAATGTTTGTTAACCAGAGGCTCAATACACATTTGTTTATTGTTATTTTATTTGGAACAGAATAATTGTTATATTATGAAAAAGAAGAGTTTGTTTTTCAAACAAATAAGTAGGTTTTTATATCTTCACTGATAATCTGACCTAGGCTCCAAAAACTGTTCTATATTAGAAAAATACTTCCTTTTTTATTTTTAAACCAAAATAATAAGGATTATAAACAAATTTATAGTTGTTATATGTACAGTAACAACTTTCCCTTACAAAAAACAATAAAACTAATCATTAACTTAATTTATAAAAACCTTTTACAAACGTAATGCATACATAAATCAATCTTAATAATTTGCATTTATATTTTATTAGTCAGGAAGTTTTGACCTGACTTTAGCACCATGAATTGATTTTATAAAATATTATAAGCAATAATAATATTATTATTGTTCGTGAATATTAAATAATATTCACACAAATAAGATGTTGAACTGATCTTATTTTGTAGCCTGGCAGACTTATTATGGCAATTCTGTTTTTCTTCATAATACTGAGTGTTTGTGTTATATACATCCAAAACTTTGAGGATCTTATGGAGAAAAACCTAAATATGTAATTGAAAACAATGATTAATTTTAATAACTCTCAAAATTAAAAAAAATGTCCTTTAAGTTAATATTTATGTATTTTTATGTTGTTTTAAACCGCAACACCCACTAGTTTTTTGTTTGATTTCTCTTATTTTTTTATATTCACACAAAAAACTTCCACTCTGGTGATCAAAGAATCACTCTTGAAAATTATTAATTCAGATATTTTACAAAATGTACATTTACGTCATTAGATGTTAATATGTTTCATAATAGTTTGGTAAATTATTTAAAACAGTTTACCAGTTTAGAACTAGTTTCAGCACCGTTTTAGTCTGAAGTGTTGGTCCTTTTCTATGAGTTGGAGAAGTCAGTCCTCTGTATGATGGCAAAGTGTGTGGTCTGGTAACTGTTTTTCTTCTTGTGTCCGCGTTCCAACGACCCGGTCATCATGTAGCCCATGTTGAAGTCGGCCATAGTTACATTGGATGTGAGGCTCAACTGGAAACACAAGAAGCTATACATACTCAAAGGTAATCTGATGGACATCAGACTCGTGGAAATTTTAATCTTAATTACTTTGCTTCTACCCTGTGTTTATTTTGGGATGGATGAGATAGTGCCTTCTTCTTTCTATAAAGGTTAACTTTCAGCCGCCTGACTTCCTGTTGTCTGGCTACTTTGCCCTATTCCATAGCCATATCCTATCGAGTTGTACTGTGAGGCCATTCCCTGGAGAGCAGGAGAGTGTATAGATATTCTCAGCTGTTAAGAGTTGAGCGCACAGACCATTGTTTAGATACCCACCATAAACAGTCAGTATTTGCTAGGCTCTCTCAAGTATGTCAAGAACAACATTGACAAGTTCGCTGGGTGGAGATGGCCATTATTTACTCAATACAATGAAGGGTGACCCATCAGGACATCCCAACAAGATGCAGGTTTTCTAAGTCTTTAATAGTTGTCAGGTTTTACCAATCCGCATGTTCAACATGCTACCAGACACTATTAAGCCGGCTGGGAATACTAAAAAAAATGGTGCGCCAAAGAATTAATCACCTTTGTGTAGTGTCAATGAGTTCTTAGGGACAAATAGAGGAGAGGCTACCTACTGCTCAAGTCTAAAATTCATAGTTTAACTAGATATGAGGGCCTATTCAGAACAAGTGGTTAGCGGCAATGTAGAGGTCCTTAAGGTTAGATCCTGAGAAAAATTTTAGGCCAATTTTGTGATGGTTCAACTGAACTCAGCTACATTTGTGCATATTAATGATCATATCAAATTAATTAGTTAGTTTTTGTCAGTAACATTTACACATTATATCACAAGCTTTGTCGCTACGTATCATCAAATCCATAGATATAATATGTATATTCATGATTCCATGATGTAATATTCATTACATTTGGGCCAACCCTTCATTCATTCTTATCCTTAAAACATACACCAGGAGTTTAATCTATTTCTCAAACTCAATAAATGAATATAATAAAAAGACTGTGAGGTGATTACAGGCAACTTTAGACCAGAATTTCTTTTCTGTGGTGGCTGTAGGAATCGGTGATCTCATGTTTATGATTCCGTCAGAAAACTAATTCAGATATAGAATCGTATATAGATATACATCAGATATGAATAGATATAAAATCTGTCACACGCTAAGTTATCATAAGATTTGCTATCTGGCACCTATAAGAAAAAGCTGTCAAATCTGATCATGACCCAAGTGGCATAGTAAGAGCCCACCTTTCAAAAACCACTGCCATCCTGACAATCCTCTTTGCTGTGTTATTCAGTGTAGCTGTTTTTGTTATTTTATTTATTGTTGCATATCTGCGCAAAATAGAGTAAACAGTGGCTGTATTTAGTGTTGTGCTAAGTGTGTTACGACATGTTCTCATATCAAGTTTTTAATTAATGAGCTCACTACGAGAGTACAATGTTTATCCATTAGCTCTGTCTAGGGTATAGTATACTTTAATAAACTGAATTGTAAACTTTAGTCTAGAGCATATAGTTTCTTTCCTAAGAAAATTAAACTCTATATCTTCGTATTACATAATGGATGAAAGAAGTTGCCTATACACTATACAACAAAGAATTAATCATACAATGACTATGAGATCTTTTTATATGCATGTTATGATACGGTTTTCATTACTCCTTATCTCTAGGCAGGTGTTATGTGATTACCTTAAAATCAGGATCAATGTTCATCTTTTTGAAGGAACCAACAATACATATGCTATGGTCAGTACTGATCATTTGGGCTTTGGTAGTAAATCTGAAACATAAGTTATTCTTATGTTATTCCAATATGTATCCCAATGTTATTCTTATGGAGATTAAAAATCAGTTTCTACCTTATTTTCCAACCGTTTTCCATGAAACAAACATGTATGTTCCCGTAGTGTGCAGTGTAAGGAGACAGGGAACAAAATTCATTCAAAAAATTGTATTTATTTCCCTGTTGTAAATAGGTTTGATCATGAATATGTCAAAAGGAATGTTTTGAGTTCCTCTAAACAGCTGTCTTTATAGCCATATGGCGTTTCAAATTTTCATCTTACAAATTTCTAACACTCCCCCAGAGCTAAGACATATCCATGTCAAAAAGTTTGGTATTGTGTGGGGGGAGCTATGCTAAAAATGACTAAAAAACAAACTTTAATTTAGTCGAGAAATTAAAAAAAACTAAATTTAAAATAAATTATTAACTTGAATAGATAGATATGGAAGGTCGTATCGTTATGTAGTATAGAGATATAGCCAAAAAAAGATTAATGTGAAGAACCAAAATCAAAATAGTATAAAAAATAATATAAAAATATATATGTATAAAAATAAGTTATATATCTAAAAATTAAAAAATAAAAAAAATACAAAATAACGTTAAAACAAACTGTAAGAATAAAAAGATATCAATAAAAATGTGCAATATGTAAAAATCCAATAACAAAAATGTTGATATAATAAACAACATAATATCGTGAAAAATAAAAACTAAAACAGAGCTAAAATTACAAAAATTGGTATGTTATAGTGGATATACACCAAAATGTCTAACAGTCAATTTAACTTGTTTTCTCTTGTTCTTAGTTTAAGAAATTTGATGATTATTTTTCAAACACTAAATTTTAAAATTATATTTAGATTAACTTTAAAGAATATGATAGATTTATGGAAGGTCGTCGTTTTAGCTAGTTTCCCATAGAGAAGATGTGTGTGTGTGTGTGTGTGTGTGTGTGTGTGTGTGTGTCTGTGAACACGATAACTCTTGTAAAAAAGGTCCGATCAAGACCAAATTTGGTAGAGGACGTGTATTCCTACATTTACTCGGTGGAGTTCGTAATCCAGATATATCTGTCAATTGAATTAATTGTGTATAGAAAGTGTCATTAGTCTGTGTACGTGAGTCTGACGTTACTATAGCCGTTCTATAAAGGTTGGGTATGCTCACTCTGTTATGCTTGTATACAAGATTTTCAGCTGAAATAAATGAATTAAGTAACCTTACTGAAAAAGTAAATATATATATTCCATAAAAGTTTTAAAGTTAAAAGTTATAAAAGCCACGAGCACAGACTAATGGCACCATCTATAGTTTTGGGAGTTTTGTACTCAACAATTAGGTTTTTTGCGTTTTTCATATGTAATTAAAAAAAATTAATTTCATTTTGGATCATTAAAATCAACTTAAAAAACTACATAATTAGTTCCTTCTAAGTTTTTCTCTATCTCCAACGGTTACCGAAATATTAAAAATCTAAACACAGTATGTTGTATTTTAGGGCTCCAATGTCAATCTTATGGAGGATAAGGAAAAATTAAAAATAAAATAAAATAATAAAAAATTTTTACACTAGAAATGCCTACTTTCAGTGCTCCTCACAGCAGCAAACCTGCATACTCTTTCTCATGTTAATCTTATGGAGAATAGGTAAACTCATTTATTTACGGACAGATATTGATAAAACTTGGTATATGGTCAAAATAAAAATAGTTTAGTGTAAAAATGCCTACTTTCAGCGTTCCACACAGCAGCAAACCTGGATACTCTTTCCTATGTTAATCTTATGGAAAACAGACAAACTCTCTTATTTATTTCGGATATTGATCAAACCTGTTATATATTATTTATTATTTATTGATTTGGAAATCTGCTGAGTACGCAGGTCTGCTGTAATGGGGGTATTTAAATTTATTTTAGCCAAAAAATATGTGTCAGCCTACGGTGGATACCATTTATTTATTGAAGGTAATGGATTGTATTCCTAGGATCTTCCTAATGTCAACATTATATGTTTTAAAAGATATGTAAAAACAGTAAAATATAAAGTTCTGAAGTATATTTCACACAGCCATATGATTTTAACCAACCAATTATCGCTTTTGCATCTGCAAACACTTCATTACTGCACGCACACACACTCCTTCTTGCCTATTTTTTCAATTTGGATTCCTCTCAAACTCCTTGTACCAAAGGAGCAGTTGGCTTACCTCCTTGTGCCTGTGACCTCGATGACCTTACAGCGAGACCAGCTCCACCAGCAGGGGGCGAGGAGCCAATAAGAGGACATAGCGCTACGGGCCCACCCCTCCTCTGGGTACAGTAACACCTATATAGAAAAATAAGATAATGAACAATATGAAAAATACAGTAGAACATACAGTACTGCTACGACTAGAATACCACTTATCAGAGATTTGTTTACATCCCCCCATCGTCAAAGGATTGGTTCAGTCTTTGTATGTAAACATTTGAAACATTACTTCAGGTTAAACCCAGGGCCGTGGTTTATTGGTGCCTGGGGTGAGGCGCCCCCTATCAACCCCACACTGTCCCTGGCTCATTGTAAAACTTTGCATGGCGAGTTGCGTCGTTGTCATCGTCAGAGTCCAAAGGTCGGCGGCCTGCCGGACGGGCAAATAGAGATAAGAACTCGTGCGCTTACAGATGCTATTCAATTTTTCGAAAATATTTAATTCGGGAAAACTTTCCCAATACAGGGTGTCTGATAATGTCACCAGACTTCAAGATGCGGTTTATTACGGATATGCGGCATATAAAAAGGTTCATGTGGGAGTAAGTCCTAATATACATACTTAGCCAGACATCCACCATTTTGTATTTTTGCAAAATATTTTATATCGCAAGTAGTTTTTAAATAGATTGTTTAAAAATTGGCATGCATCTTTAATAGTAAAGATAAAATTTTAAAAATATCAACGAGATAAGATTATTAGTTTCAAAATGGAGGCCGTTTAATTTTTTTACATTAATTAGCTCTGAGGGTCTGTTGGAAATTTGCGAGACAAAAATTGACCAACAGTGACGTCATTTGGTTAGTGACGTCTGCTTAGTGACTGCTTATACATACAGATGCTTAGAGGAATTGAAAACATTCCTTGTACATGTATCCATGATCTTTTGAGTGAAAATACCTTAAAACTGGTTTATCATTTTAAAAAGTACTAAGAGTAAAAATTATTCAAAATTTAATTTCCTATACAACAAAACCAAAATGGTGAAAATCGGCCGATAAGCAACGGAGATTCAGTACCTTCACCAGTATTTGGTGTGTATGAATATTACTATCATTGCCACTCTGCTCATTTGTGCCGGCTGATAATTGTTGCAGCTAATCAAATACTCTAAAACAAGCACTGTCTGGACAAATTTGTTCTGTCCAAGGATTTATCACTTTGATGGCCCCTCCTGTGGCTACAACACTCTCACATATAAAGTTTCTATACATTAATGTATTAAACATAGGTTGGAAAACAAAATGAAGAGCAATCTATTCTATAGGTCCATTAATGCCCAGCTTTCAAATTAGTTTACTTTGATTATTATATGCATGGTCCAATGGAATGATTGTATCATGCAAGGTCACAATTCATGCAACCACAATAATATAAACCATCAAATGATGAAAGCACATCAGTCAGAATCTTTAATTTGATTATTAATTTTTTATAATTTATGCTCAAGTTCTTGGCATAGTTTGTAAATCCTTTAATAAATGCATTAATAATTAAATAAATGTGAAATTGGAATAGTTAATTGAAGAGAAAAGTTATGTACGCTAATAAAATTGATCCAGTGTTTTTATTTAAACAAATGTTGGTCCTGACACTAAAAAGAAGATCATTTTCACTCAAGGAAATATAAAAAAACTCTGGAAACATTTCACATTAAATGTGAAATGAAAATAGCATAAATTTTAAGCTATTTTCCACATATGTGAAGGAAAATTTCTAACCACTGTTTCAGTGCTAAAGGTGTGTAAATATGGTATTCCTATAAGAATCTGTATATTGCAATATTGAATTGATATTCAATATTTCAGTATATAAAACTTTGATTTACAAAATTTTTAATTGTTATGTTACAATATTAAAAATAACAATTTTATTACAATATGATAGATTAAAATTTAAAAGATAAAAAATCTTCAATCACATATTAAAAAATTATACAGTACTGTATATTATTTCAGTTGCATTTTGCTAAGGAAAACAATGTAAGAAGATAATATTATTGAGCTCGACAAATCTATTGATTTATACTAATCTGATTCCAATTCCATCGCTTCACAAGAGAGGAAGAGATTGGATACAATCTTGACTTGTTTAAATGCCAAATTGCATTTAAGAAACAATGTTGTTTATTTGGTTTAGTGATAACAGAAATTTATAAAGGTTGTTTTATGCAACAACTTTATTCGTTAATAATCAGATATAGAGTAACTGCAGTTTCAAAATGGTAGCTTAAAAGCAATAATTATTCATAATTTCTATATAAAAATTTCTATACGTCTTTTGACGTATAGAAATTTTGTCAGAATGTCTAAAGAGAATGGAAAATTATCTATTTTTTTCAACTTAGATTTGTTTGATAATAGAAGTTATTAAAAAATAAAAATTAAAAAATAGATAATTTTCCAATTTTTATTAACATTATTGGTAGGCCTAACACAATATTACAAAATACAGTATTTAATATAAAATATAAGAAATATATTTATTATTAATAATTAATAATACAACCCCCCCCCAAAACTGTTCCTTCCGATTGACCG
Source organism: Nephotettix cincticeps (assembly GCA_023375725.1). Lineage (NCBI taxonomy): Eukaryota > Metazoa > Arthropoda > Insecta > Hemiptera > Cicadellidae > Nephotettix > Nephotettix cincticeps. The sequence goes on along the minus strand of CM041790.1, from coordinate 26,568,153 downwards.
ATGTATCGTGATTACAAACACGTTTGAGTAAATATAGGGATAAAAATCTTTACCATATTTGGTCTCTATCAAATCATTTTTACCAGATTTAATATATATAATATGTATACATATATAAGGTGTATACTCTGTGTTGGGTGCTATACTCTTTTTGGTTTATATTAATGACTTAATGTAATGGATAGTTTGAAGGTAATCTGACGGCCTTTGCCGATGACACAGTTCTAATTTATGCAGAAAAAAGAAGCCATGTGCTTAAAATGTCAATGAAAATGGATCTAAATAAGTTGAACTTTTGATTTCATAAAAATAAAATGGTATTAAGTGATAAGACTTTATACATAGTTTTTTTCTTTAAGAAAGTAAAGTAAAAATTAGTACAGGATCTTGACCTAAATTACCTCTGCTCATCTTGTTTTCTAAATTGTTTTTGTCCTACGTGCAATCAATTTTTAGCTATTCAAAATAATAGTTCAGTTAGATATTTAGGAATATTTTTTGATAGCAAGTTAACTTGGAAACTCCATACAGCCTAATTACAAAGAGAATTGTTGTTCACTGTTAGAAAATTTTATTATTAAAGATATTTATGTCCTATTAAATTACATCGCTCCCTTTTTCTCCTTGGTACATTCTTGTTTTCAGTATGACATTCTATGCTGGGCCCCCCACCAGTACCTATGCAAGCTCATTTAAGCCATTGGTAATAAATAGCACAGAAACAAATCGTAAGAGTAATTCTCAGGAACAATAGGATGGAACCCTCTTCTCCTCTTTTTAAACGACTTGAGTTTTTACCATTAAGATCGTTATTTATTTATAAAACTTTAAGAATTTTTTATATTAGGAGTGTAAATACTAAAAAAATAGTGTAAATAAAAATAGTGTAAAATAGTGTAGAAACTAATATGATGATATGAACACATATTCTATTAGACTTAGAAATATGTTTTTGGTTCTCCACGTTTTTGATTAAAAGGTCCACGACCTTTTAAAGAATCATTTAACACAAATAACCTAAGGCACGCTTATTAAACTACATTTACGAAATACTTACACAATTTATTAACTTATTAATTGTTCAAATAGTTTTTTCCCTCGTCCAGCCGCTATATAATGCCTCAAAACAGGATTATTCCTTTAGAGGCATTATTATTTTTAGTCATAATATATTTTTTTAAGTGCATTATATCTATTTAGTAAGGTATAGCCTAAGGTAAGATATAGTAAGTAAGTTATATCACAGTGAATTTTTTATGTTTATTATTTATTGGTGTTTTTTTTACTTATATATTTTTCTTAAACTATTTAAATGATAGCTAATAATAGATTGCTATTTGTATGTAGAAAGCAAGTACTGTATTATTATGTAAACTGTTGTATCTCTTGTAAATAAACTTTAGTCTTATTCTTGAAATTTTTACCGACTATTGTTTTCGGTCTCTAGGCACTTCAAGATAAACTAAATAAGATACTAACTAAATACTAACTACTACTAACTAAATTAAGATGGTCCAGGGCTTAAGTCTAGACATGAGACCTACGGGAATTTCTTCTTCCCTATGGGAAATTTGCTAAAAAGGCAATAAATGTGAGATAGATCACGTCAAATTATGCCAATATAGTAAAAATAAAAGTAATCTTATTAATACTTTTATATTTTTTACCAAAATGGTGACCTACTCAGTTATGCATTTGAAGCCAAGTATTAATGAGAAAAGAGTGTTAGACGATTGTTGCGCGATCTTGTTGACTTGTTACTGACTAAGGCTGACATGTTCCTTAGACGGAAATGTTTATTAATATCCCAATTGAACTGTTATCTAACCTACAGTTAAACAGAGTAGGCTTAGCGGGGAAGTCCTACACTATCAGGCCCAGCGGGATTTAAGCCTTTTCGGGATCCCTAAATTTGTGTAATTAAGTGCAGAGCCCATAAATATTTCGTTTTAGAACGACCGGCTTAGGTTTACTCCCTCCCTCCCGGATGTGAATTGCAATTCGCATAAAACCAATATACATTACTAAGTTTAATTCAATCGTCCGTCATTTCCGGCGTGCTCCACCCTCGACCACAGCCAGTGGAAACCAACGTGACGCCGAAAAATATTATGAGCTATTAATTGTTGTAATTTTACGGTGATGCTAATAGTTAATATACCATTATTAAGATTTTTAAGATATTCGTGGCAGACTCGCTTTTAGTCACACTTTTTCTGCTCCCAACTCCATAGAGACTGTCCAGTACAGATCATATATTTAAATGAATTCTATATTATGCTTGTATATTACGTAGACTGTGTATTATGAAAGATATAGAGGGGCCCCTTTTTTGACACCTAGCAGCATAGGTCCTCCCTATCGAATGGTTGAGATCAAACTATTGATAACTAGCCAAAGTACCCGTTCTTCGCACGGATAAAAAAGGCTAAGAGGTGTAGGCTCTACAGATACATTTAAGTTATTGATAATTAATTCTTTATTGTTTACAAAATGACAAAACACGTGTCTAAGTATATATCTAAACATGACAAAGTAACATATGTCAAATATTGGGAGAGGATAAGCATTAACGTAATAGAGGCAGGCATCGGGAGAAAATTAAAAATCTACCATTCCACTATTTCGAACTAATAATTCACTAATTTCGATCCAGCAGTTTATGTGTAAAAATTAACTTTATTTCTTTTTCTTCCCGAACTGTCAAAATGTAAAGTAAACGGATGTTGACATTAAAAACTGTAAACATTGAATCCCAGGGTATTTACAGCAACCATGTCTTCTGCTTCTCGAACTGTCAAATTTTAGTGTTCACAGCTGTTGACATTCAAGTAATTTTATGTTTTCATTTTCTAAAAATGTAAACATTGAAACTTAGGACGTTCACAGGGCGTAGCCCGAGAGGATTTTAAGGAAATGAGTATGCCTATGTGTTGCATGAGTTTAAGATCTGTCTTTGTGTAAAATTTCAAACTGTTTGGTACATTATTTTTTGCGTTCACTTGCCACAACAAACCCACAAACAAACATACAGAAACCACCTCTTCTTTATAATATTATAGAAGATAACTAACTCTGACATAACCTGAAGAACCAATCTGGAATGAAGAAAGAACAGCTGATTAGTCTAAAGCGACAAAAATGGTCGACAACATTGATACTAAATCAGGTAATAATTTATGTTTTACGGGTTTGTTTAATTTTATTTGCAATATGAGGAAAAATAGTTCATCACACGACCCCAAATTGGATTTTTGATATATATTTGCAAAGCACGATGTTTGCAATGCACAAAACGCTGTGCAAATAAACCGCAATTTGTGACCGCCTTGCACTTCTAAACAAGCAGTCCACGCTTAACCATCAAACTACTTATCTCTTGGGTCATCCACGGAACAGAATTTAAATTGTCAACTTTATTCATTTTTTGAAATCTCGGTATTTTTTACATGACAAATTTTGTCTTGGGTTTGGGAGATTTAATCGAGCACACGCAGAATGCTTGGATTTTGCAAAAACTGGAAGCTGCCCATGGTGAATGATATAAATAAGAAGGTTGGGGACTACAAGTAGATCCGGCAGTGTGTCATCAGTATTTGCAGCGTGGTGTGTGGGTTCAAGTAGATCAATCATGTTGCATGAGCCAAACATGATAGTCAACGTTAAACTGTAGGTACCATAATTGCCATTTGCTATTGGGCTATTAATTAACAGTCCTGTCTGAGAAACAAGTCAGCCTTAGTCAGTAACAATACTGCAAGTTCGCTCCACATTAATTTTACACTCAATCCTCATTCATACTTGGCTTAAAATACCTATTTTGTACGGTTACCACTTCAATTATCTAATCTAATCTAATCAACCATCAACTATCTGTCATGTTTGACTCGAATGCAGTATTACTGTACTGCCTCTTGAACCCACACACCACGCTGCAAATTATGGCATTCTAAACTATGCGGTTTTTGTAGTGTAACGGGTTAACATTTGTCAAAAAGGTCCCTCTCCAAATTCTATCTCAAAATCTAATCTACTGTTTACAAGAAAAAATACAATGTTTTAAAATAATCAAATTACACATCGGTCGTAAATAATAAAAACGTCTCAATATATTAAGCAAGTTTTCTTAAAATTGCTAATATGACTCTTCTTAGTCAACTTGTTATCTAATGTTTAATATTTAGGTTTAATTTAGGTTTAGGTTTAGTTTAATTTGTTATTTAATGTTTAAATATTTAGGTGAATATTCAGAGGAGTATTTGAAATATTTCAAGGATCTGTTAATCTTTTTTATTGATCTTCACAAATTATCTCCTTCCAGTTAAGCAACTTTCAAACATGTTAAAAGCCACACCCTTAACCTCACTATTTTTGTTATAAATACTACGATTAACTGTATAAAAAGCTGTTGTTATATCTAAAAATAGTCCACTAACCCTTTTACTGTAATTTATCATATTAATGGAGCTTTTTTTATAATTCATATTTTCAACATATTTACTTTGACAAAAATTAGGTACAAATTACTGTAAATAATAATAAGAATTACAAGACAGGTCGGCTGGTGAAAAATACAGGTATGTGACTTCATTAAGCAGAATAATTTCTGTTTAAATATTTAGCCTTTCATATTTATTTAACAATTAATTTGTATTTCCTTGTATATTGAATAACTTATGCAGATATTGGGAAATGTTTTTCCATTTTAGGACAACTCTTTCAATAAAAAGCTCTTGTGTACGATTTTCTACTGCTTCCCTTATTTTGAGGTTAAAATCATTCATTGTGATCTATAGATTTTAGAAATTACACGAGCAGTACATCCAACTCCTATACTATAATACGAGCAAGATATATATATATATAACGATTCTAAAGAATTTCTTTAAATTTAGGAAATAGCTAATTTCCGAGTAGAAAATAAGTTATAGATAGGACTGAGGAAAATCCCGGTTTTCTTGTAATATTGAATTTAAAATCTAAAAAAATAACATTAAGCTTACGGAGAATCAAAAGTAAACAATACAAATCAAAACATCTGTTAATAACCGTTTGAAAATCGTTGATTGAAGATGGTGGTGAATAATATGTTCCATGTAGGATGTAAATAAAGGTTTTGCATACATATTTATTTTATATATTTATTAAATGAAAACGATCAAATTAGTAAACAATTAGTAAAAACAAAAGGGTGAAATAACTTTGCGAAATAAAATCAAAGAACAGTAGTTGAAAAATCTTTCATGTTTTAATAGAAAACTTATTCATTGTATTGTATGAACAAGCCAATGTAACAAACCAATTGGTGTAAATTAAATTTCCCTTTTGCTTTTCAATCCTCCGTATCTAATACAATCAGTTTACCATAGTCTAATAATAATCGTATGGATAATAATATATGATCAGCTCCAACAATGGATTTTGGCTAAAACACCCTAAACTCTAATCGACACACGAGAAAGAATAATCGACAAATACTAATGACTCACAAAGACAATTACGAGAACTATTCATCCCAGAAAACAAAACTATAAATTTAATTTGTCTCAGGCTGCCGCTGTCCGCCTCGGCTCCCAAAGTAGTCGATATGTCTCGTCAGTGGCAAATGTGACCTAAAAACTCTGACTCTAGAGCCTTTAGTGGAAAACAACACTTATTTGTATAAAATATATCTTCATACTACACACCACCCATTTACGAATTAAAGCAAATATTAAAATTATTTTGGAATATGTTTGATTCCACTGTTTACTATCTATCTATTACTCGCGTAATTGCCTGATAATTATATTTTAAGCCTCGTAAAGACAATGCGACTTAGATAGATGGCGCAATAGATATTGGAAACATTTTTTATTGCTCGTTTGATAAGCATCTTTGTTATCACATCAGAGCTGTTGAGTTTCGACTGTTATCTTTACATTAAGTGATAATGGGAGAAAAAGAAGCATTTGGTTATGTTTTAAGTGACTTTACAGCCTGAAGACTCTAACTCTCTACGTCAACACAAATTATGTAAAATTACATAAAACATTTTTTCTATTTAGTGAAGAGGTGTCAGCGGTGTTTCCTCAAAGTATTTTCATATTTCAAAGTTATTTGGTAGTTTTGAGCATATAGTTTAAATCACTTTGTGTTGATCCTGTTAATACAAGTTGGTTAAAAACAGCTTGAAGTCTAGGTGATTTTAAAAGTATCAAAATTATATTCATAACCTACAAAAAACAAAGAAATAGCCATCTCTTTCACATCTTTCGTGCTATTAGTGAAAACATTGAATACGAATAATAAATATAAGTATATATAGTAAACATTGAATAGTTAATTATGGTTTTATGGGTTTTATTAACGAACTACGAGATGTTAGACATTGGAATTTACTAAAATAAAAATTTAATCCTATATGACTATGGTTTGGAGAAATAAAATTACACATTTTAACCTCAAAACGGCATGTTGGTTGGGAGAGAAAATATATATGAAAAAAATAATGAATGATGTTAGGGGTAAGTATAATTTTATAACAAGGCAATTGTACATTTACACATCTTCTAAAACAATAAGATGTCCATTTTTGGAGAAAATCTTGTAATCAAAAAATTAAAGTAAAAAGGGTTATTTTTTTAGAATGCTCTAGGCGTATGTGTTTAATTTTAATAGCAATATTTTATCATAAATAACTTCGAGAGTAAACAACAAATCTTGCAGTCAATCACACATGTAAGACATAATCCAGCCTGTGTTCGGCGCGGCCCCGAAGAGTACGATTCCTGAAGCTGTTGCTGGTCGCGCTCCTACCTTGCACGGCTGCCTGGAGGCGAGGAGGCGGCGGGCGGAGCACCGGGGGCGACGGCGAGGGAGCGGAAGACAGCCGCAGCAGGAGTCCGCCATCGCCTCAGCACCACTGTCACTGTCGCTGTACTATCAGCACCCGGTGGCGCCGTCTGTCGGAACGCTGCGAAACTCGAACCGTATCGGTATATCGATGTTGTCGGATCGCGATTTTAATGTCACTACCTTTTTTATGAAATCTTTTGGTGAAATCTAGAATTTTCTTGATTCTAAAACACGAACCGTTTTAAATGAAAATACTGTACTAATAAAATAATGGAAAATTAATTGTTAATAAATGGAAGAAGAAAATGTAACAAAAGGTTTCACGTTGCTAGCATTTTCAGAAGGTACAAACATGTCCTACATGTGTTTTACATTAAAAACTTTATTAGCTACGCTTCTTTAAAATTCTGTACAGTTTCATCATCATTCATCATTATTGTAATAAGTACCGTGTGTGTTCAACCATGTTCTGTTTAGCAGTTTCTTTAAGACATACAGAGTGAAGTGAATTCGAAGCTTCGAATCGATCACGGATGTCGATACTCTACAGTCGACACCCATCCACCCTGCGACGCTACAGACAGTCCTGCAGACATCGGGTGCCACCCCCACTCCCTCTACCACCACCCCACCCAACCATAACCCGGGGCGATCGTGACAACAAATGTCGCCTCTGTCACTTCATTATTCGCCACCTCTCTTGTATCTTCTCTTTGTCTCTTGTTGTTTTCATTTTGACTTTTACCTCGACTGGCTACAATAAATAAAACGCTTTGAGTTCTGAGTTTATTTGGTTTCAGGCCACATCGCGGGAAATCACAGACGTGCGAATTTGAGTTTCAATGAAATCCAGCTTGAAATAAATGATCAAGTTAAACTAGAAAACTGTTAGTTTATAAGCATTCCGATCGTGGAAATGTTGAATTAGTTTAATTAAGGTGAAATATGGATTCTGCGTTGTGTTTTGTTTTAATCAAAGTAACATAGTAAACACGAACTCAAAAAACGGTTTCAGTGTTCTGACACATTATTCTCCCCTAAGTAAATAAAAAATTAATCTAATCATATTATTTGAAGTTTATCTAACTATCATTTAAAAACATATTGTTTCAAAAATAATCATCCAATTTCTGAAACTAACAACAATAAAACAAGTTAAATTAATTTTTATAATTTTATAGGGGCCTAACTCCCCTTCCCCGGTAATACCAAACTTTTTGAATGGGTTGTGTTGGGTGAAGAGACCTTACATACCGTTTTCCATGAAACTAACATGGAAAACGGTTAAGATTATTTTCCAAGAAGAAATCTTTTAATATTATTCATAAAAATAATACCGGGCGCTCTCAGACAACGTACTGCGTTTACCATGGATATTAAATTTAACTTTTTGCCTTCCTTTTAAATGATTCAAAATACTATTTTTGAGCTTTAAGCCCGTTTTAACGGTAATACTCAAATTATGTTATAAAATTATTAGTTTGCCAGAAAAGGTCTTTTGGTTAAAATTTGAAAGCTCATAAATTTTTAACCATTCGTCTTACAGACATAGGGATGGTGTCATATTATTTGGGACCTTAATAACCATAAATCATAAATTTCTAATAAAAATCGTTAAGGCGATTATATATGTTTTTCTTATATTTTTTTTATAAATAAGAGCTTAAAAATGAAAATAAAAAAATTACCTAAAGATATAGCCAAAGTGCATCATGTACTGTGTGGATTTCATAAAAACCAAATGATCTCGGGGTGTGTGCATAGATTGACAGACAGACAAACATCAGTCTGAAACCACTTTTTTGGATTCAGGGAGCCTCATAACAGATATATCCACTCTCAACTAAAATTCAAAATTTTGACGAAAACAATTCTTTCTCTATATAGGTAGTATAAATAAGAGGACAAAGTAAAAAAGTAAGTAAGGGGACAGAGTTTTCTTTTTTGAACCTAAATAATTTTCTGCGGTTTTTAAAAACAGCTCTTAAATAAATCGTCAAGAAATATTTTAAATTGTAAAACATTAGGATGTAAACCTAATGAACCTACAAAACTTTTCACCTTGTATTTTGCTCTGCCTGTGTTTTTTAGACGAAGAAATATGAGAAAGGCCAATTACATAAAATAAATCATTTTTAATCTTTTTTAAATAGAAAATTGATACATAAATAACATGAGTTGGGATTGTTTACTTTTTACTAAGAATATTACTTTGTAAGAGAACAACAGTTCATGCAGATCTTAAAAAACGATCAAATTTTTATGCTAGAGACGAAAAAGCGAAGACGCGCTCTTTCAACATTTTTTAGTAATAAAACATTTATCCTGCAACTTATGCATTTTTGAATTTGAGTGAAATATTAAACTACGAGAGCATTCAACCAATAAGGAATACTACTTAACAATTTCTAATGACAAAGCAATTGAAGAGAGATAAGGCGAGCAAAGTTTGAGCGGAGCGTTATTAGCTAAATGGCTCTCAGGCGGCGGGCGTCGGGTGATTTGCCGGGCCGGTGCCTCCAGAACGATCTCTAGCGGCCACCGCATACTAAGGTAACTCCCTCTCTCTCTCTCCCTCTTGGTTTACACTCAATATACAATCTGGAAACACGAGAAACCTCTTGTTGTAAAAGCCAGACTTCTATCGGAAATTTTCTATTGAATTTTCATTTTTTCAAAGGAGATTTTCTTGAGGTAAAATGTATAATTGTACGTATTTTACAGTTTTTTTCATTTGTTATGTATAAATTTGGCCATCATAGCTGAATGGGTAGAGTTTTGACCTATAATCCAGAATACCCGGGTGCGATTCCCGGCCATGACACGTGATACAATTGATTTTCTAATGTATTTTGTAAAAAATACATAACACGATAACATGGAAAAGATTTATTGAGTATGTTTAACCCTTATTCAGTAAACGGAGGGGGGCATGTTGTTGGAGGGGACATGTTGTTGGAGGGGACATGTTGTTGGAGTGGGTGACGGAGTGTACGCCGTAGCTCATTAGTGCGGTCTCCTCTAAGCCTGAACCCGCTTAACCTGTCTTCTAATTGCACCTCTTAAGAGGGAAGCAATTAAAACATGTGTAACTGTAACAGTAACAGTCAGGAAGCTCTCGACAAGACACATGTTTAGTCTCAGCTTTAATTGGATTTCATTGAACGACATATACACACCGAGGGCGTTTATGGGAAAGAATGCGCCATTTGGCATGCGCTAAGCAACTATTGATATAACTCTTGACAATCATAGACTTATTGAGAAAACTACGAAGCACTAACGTGGGTTCATATATAGTATAGGCTACACTCTTCAGTTAAGTTTTTTTTTAAATTACTTTCCATCTTTATTCAGTGGAACTCTGATATTCAAAAGTGGAGAACATACATTTTACTACGTGATATTTTTGTTCCATACACTTGTTGATGAATAACTAACTATTTTTGGAAGCCCTTTTTGTATATTTGTTATACTTCACGGTATAAGATTTTGAACGCAGTGCAAAACTATAGAACCCTTTATTCAGCAGAATTTAATTGCTGTTCCTGGCAGATATTAATTAGGCAACCTTGACTGTTTATAATATTATAATGATTCAATAAAGAATAAATAAATAATAAATAAATAATAAATAAATAATAAATAAATAATAAATAAATAATAAATAAATAATAAATAAATAATAATAAATAAATAATAAAATGGCGACTGAAACAAAGTACGGTTGAATGGTTGAAAACGTATTTGATTAATTTGTGTAAACGAATGAAATAATCTAACTAAAAATATTATTATTTCCTATGTTACTAACAGAAACCTAACAAATATAACTCATAAAATTGCGGAAAAAATCCAAAAGTTGAATTTAAAAAATGAACACAAAAATGACTGGGATGGTGGTGTCATCCTGTAATCCAGCTACTTGGAGGTCACGAATTGTGGATAGTTGTGAGTGATGGTCGGTGGATGTAGTATTCTCTTGTGTGGATTAACGTCCGCGCTATTGTATACTACGTTAATCCGCAAAGCCCATCCTCATAATTAGACCAGTTCGTAATTCAGAGGCCGTGGTTCGGATTCCACGTTAAACTGTAGGTCCCTTAGATGCCATTGGCCGTTGGGCTATTAATTAACAGTCCTGTCTAAAGAACATATCAGCCTTAGTCAGTAACAAGACTACAAGATCGCGCCACAATCATCTTACACTCATTTCTCATTCATACTTGGCTTAAAATACCTACCTGGGTAGGTTGCCATTTCAATAATATAAAAAAATACAATTTCTATTTACTTATTCAAATAACTTAGCTAACGATTTCAAAACAGCCACATAGCCCAATTACATTAAATATTTTATTCACAAACATCAAGTAGGTAAAAAGCTTCTATCCTACATTTTAATTTGACTTTGTTTATATACTAGACAGAACGTGATCTTTACATAAAATACAGACTTCGGCGTATGTAATACAGTATGCAGTAATGAAGAAAACAAGTTAAAATAACTATCATCACAGGTTAGATGATTATATTCTTATTCTTAATACTTAGGACACCGAAAATGACTACTTGGGTATTTTTAGCTGAAAATCAGTGAATGGTGAGTATGACACGTAGCTTTGTTACTGAGTTGATAATTTATCAGAATCATTAATTAATTAATAGCTCAATGGTTAAAGAAAGTTTGGTCCAATATCAAACCATCACAATCTTGGGTCAAGAATTTTCTCAGTTTTGAACTGGTAACTTTCAAATTATGAAGGTAAATTTTTAGAAAAGTCAAAATTATTTTAATTTCTCTTTTAGGTACAGTACAACCTCGAAAATCCGGACCCTTCAGTAATTTGGCCGACCATGACGCTCGTTACACATTGGGTTGTTCCTGCCGTGGCGGTAATTTCGCCGTCGGCGCAGTTCGATCAGTCGCCTACAGATTAAATGCAAGTTTACACACTGGGCAGCTGAAATTCCGCACGGTCGTATTGCCGTCGGCGGGTTTTGTGCAGCGGCATATGTGACCAAATGCAAGCCTACACCTGCGGTTTTGTCGCCGTCGCCACAAGTTGCCAGTGCGAAATTACCGTCGCGGCGACGGTAAACATTAATTAATGTGTAACGAGCGTATTATTTCAAATTCGTTACGCTTTAAACGGGTTCTCGCTAATCCGGCATTTCCGTAAATCCGGCCCGCTGGCCGCCCGTTCAGGCCGGATTATCGAGGTTGTACTGTATATGTAAAGGTTCTTGTAACCATCTGGCCAAGGTCTAGAGTCAGTTTTCAGCTCGCACTAGTGACTTTGATGTAACCTAACGACTACTTCATGTAGCCGGATGATTTAGGACTAACGGCTAAACATGTCTTCCGAAGCATGCTCTGTTTAGGTTGGCTTTCTCTAACAAAACTTACCACGTTGAATATCTGTTATCTTATTATGGGAGGGTTTTAGTCTGTAAAACACGTTTATCGGTGCCAAAATTTAAGCGTTTGCCATGAAAAACGTTTAAAAATGTTTTATAAAGGGTACCTCAATCTGTGACTGGAGGTAGTATGGAAGCGAATGTTTGCACAAAGTGGCACGCCGGAATGTGTAGACACAGAGCCTGTAATGCAGCCGTGTTACGTCACGCTACACCGAGGGTCTGCATTCCTCCCCAGCCTGTTTGCAATTATAAAGGGTGCTCTCAACCCTCGATTATTCAATAGCTTCATTAAAGTGACGCTTCAAAGCGGGAAAGTTTACCAACTTTGCGTGCTCGCTATATTTAGGCCGCCTTTGAGTAGGAATGCTGCAGGCCTCCCAAGTGGCGATGGCGAGTCATTAAAAACCCTAATATCCAACAAACTAGATTGGATTAAAAATATTAATATTAGGTGAAATTTTATTGTCAGTAAAAAGTGAATTAAAAAATAGTTTTTGTTAAAAAATTATGTTTTCCATTTTATATAAAATGTGTAGGGCCAAAACTGATGTTTTATCCATTACTTATGATTTTTATCATTAAATTATTTTATTGTTTGTTTATAATTGATCTACCAGGTTGCTAAGGTAAAGTAATGTTACCTGTTACTCCTACTAATTTAACATACACAATAATTATTACGTGTTTTATGAACTATTTTTTAAAATTGTATAACGTAAACTAAGTGTTAGTAAGATTTATAATTTTTCCTTGTGTAATAAAAAACGGATTTATCAGAAGTCGCCTTCGCAATCGAATTTATGAGCTTACACATTAAAAATAAACTAATATAAGTTGGCTTGTAAAAATTCCGTATTTATATGTGTGTATATTAGTGAATATTGTATAGAATATTAATGTACCCGAACTATAATAATGTATGAATTAGGTTTTGCTAAAAATATGCTATTATACTATTTGCTGAGACTGTACAACAAAAAAGATCTTGATCTTAAAAACTGTTATTTAAATTGTTGAATAACCACGACTTTATCTAAGTCATATTTCTCAAGAACATGGTATAGGTCATAGGCTAATAAAACATAGCTTATTCTAACTGTATATTGTGACTATTATAATTCTCTCACGAAACTGTTTTTCAGTAAAACAAAAGAATAAGTGAATAAATTTTAAAATAATGTATTATTACTATTGGCGTCATTAGAATTCACTTTTGTCTATAAACTAATATGACTTTATAAACCATTTGGTCCGTGCCTCGTTTACTGTATGTGTGGTGATTTATTGTTGATCTACGTACAGTGGGCGTACAATACACGATGTATTCAGGTCATGTTCACAATGTTTCACTCTATTGAGCTTGATTTCCCCTGGTTGGGTGAGAATGTGATTGTTTTTATGTAATCGACAATCGCTTCTGTCAACAAAGCTGATGGCCATGTTGATTGAATGTTGACAAGGCTGGTTGTTGGATGATTTCGTGAATCAACAGGGTAGTAAATTAGAAATCTACATTCGAACACTGTATACGAATCAGAGTTGACAAAATAAAGCGGAGTCGGATATTTCCATCTTGAAAGTGTTGAATTCAATGAATTCACGTACTTTTTTCTCATGAATCATGAAAATATCTTTATACAATTTTTCTATTTTGTACGTCCTACTGTTATTTTGTTATTTTCTATGTTGGGATAAAATTATGTGTATCATACATAATTCCTTATATTTTTAACTTTTGACTTTTTACAAGTATAATATTATATGTACATTGGTATATTTACATTTATTTATCTGTGTGATGTATTTTATAATCCGGCAACAAAATCAGCTAAATGTTAAACTAAGTGTTAAACACAAAACAACAACAAAATCTCAAAGTTATTTTTTAAGATTCTTGAGAGAAAAAGGTATATGTGTAAGAAAAAAATACTGATTCCGGGAACTTGCGTTTAACAACTGCTCTTATATTTTGTTTAACTTGATTTTGTAAAGTTATTATGTTCTGACTAAATATTTCTTCGTTTTCGGTTCGAAACAAAGTTGGTACATGATAAAGTAAATATATAGAAATTTATCTTAGAAGCAGTAAATAGAGAAAATATTTTTATTATGTATGTCAAACTCACCACAAAACACGTAACGGTTTTAACTGTACGAGAGTATTCATGTTCCTCCCCATTCAAAATGTTGCCCTTGCTATGTATTTAACTTCCTATTTCTGAAAAGACCGCCATCAATGAAAAGGCAGTTCGAAGTGCTCGGTTTTAATTAAAACCTGCTGACTTGTAACATCTCAACTGTTCTAATTTCCTCCGCCAGCCTTTTTCGTTTAAAGCTTAATTATCTTGTAATCTTACAAGATAATCCTGCAAAAATACCTTCAGCGGAGGAAGAGGTGACATTATGTAAATGACGTTCATGCTATAATATTTAGCATAATCCTTTTATACAATGTATGTACAATCCAGTGTATAATCCAGAGTACTCAGTGATGGCCATTTAAAAATGTTATGTATCATTTTGACAATAATAAGATCAAATCTGTGAATATTTCAATTATAAATACATTTTAAATAGTTAAATTAATTTAATAAATTTAATAACAAAATTAAAACTAAGCATCAAACCTGATGCTCCAAATTATTATACTGTTATAAAAAAAGGACCAAAGTTTTTTCTGTCTAATCAGAGAACATTATTTTCAAGCTAATTCAATGTTTACACAGCATCAATACACACAACTTGAATGTTACAAATAAGTGTACTTGTATAAATAGAGCTAAACCAAAACAGCTTTCGGTCCAGTTGTTGGAATAAAAATATGTATTATGCATTAAGGATTAATATGAAAACTCACCTAGGGCATTTAAGATTTTTATTTTTTGTAGGTCAGACTCAAGTTCGTTTGGCAACCAAATCAGACTACATAAACTACATTTTGGAGGGGAGGTTTGCATTCCGAAAATAGAATTTTAATTTTTTCATGTATAATTTTAGAAAGAAAATTGCCATTAGATTCGGCTCAAAAAATTGTAAATACAATACGTTACCACATGTCAATCCTAAAGAGAATAACTTAAATCAATAACTCACTTATTTACATAAATTATCTTTATTTTCTAAAATTTTGTATTAAAGTCCACCTAGTTGAAATTTATCAATAAATGTATAAGAAAACACCGATTTCAATTGTTATGGCAGAGAATCTAATTAATTAAATGCCCAAGCAATTCTTATGGAGAGTAGTTATATAGGTATAACTCGATTAATTATTGACATCATTTTATTCAATTTGGTATGTGATTTTACCTAGTTAACAATATAATAAAAGTATATTGCATTAAGACAACCCTTTTTGCCGCAAACCTGCATACTATTCGATTACTATGACGGGAATAATATAATTTCTATAAAATTTCCTCTACTCACGGCAACGTGCTGCGTTCGATATCGTTCGCTAATATATTAAAAGGCTCTCAAAAAAGTCCTTTAAGCTCTACTGAAGTAATTCAGTGTAATGTCGCGGTTCTGAATTAGAATAGTGATAGAGTTATCCGATGCAAGTGAGGGTATACAAAAAAGTATTATCCAGCTAATTAACCAGTTCCAATATCCCGTAAGTAATTGCACTATTGATGAATCAACTATAAGGTTATAGCAACAGGTGAATGTTAAAATGAGACTTTGAACCGATCCAAAAAAATAAAACTATAATATGGTTATAATATGTTTAAATATACATAGCGGACGTATGTATATATGTGTAAGATTATTATTTCATAAATTTATAAATATATTGAACTAGTATTATGTATTAACCAACATTGTATTCTATTGCGCAAAACTATTCAACAATAAACCCGTTCACTCTGAACCAGAACCGGTAATCACGACGCACTAAAATTAGCAAAACGATCCAGCAGGGGCAATTGTAAAAACGATATGGCCGGCGGTATCTCGCGTGCCGATTTATTGGGCCAGCGGGAAACAATAACGCCGAGGATGGAAATGATGCAATATTTATCGCGGAGCACGAGTATCGCTAATTGTGGAGCGGCAACAATCGATTCATCAATTAAACAAACGCGGTCGATGTTAGCGGCACGGGTAGTAGCGGGGCGTGCGCGGAGGCTGCGTCTCCATGGCGACCACAGCGCGGGGTAAACATTGAGCATCTTCCGGCATTGTTCGCTCATTCATGCGCGATCGATTGCCCGCGCTCCCCGCCGCCGCCGCCGCCGCGCCTTTGTCCCCCGCATTAGTTGGCCGAGAGCCATTTACTTTATTTAGGCTTTCAGCGAATTTTTTCAATGGGGGAAGAACCTAGTTATGTCCAGGAATGGAAAAAATATCAGTTTTCATCATACCGTCCGGAAATCATCAGTTTTCGGGCCACTTGAAATTCGGAATAGAAAAAGCATATGGAAAATTTTTGGGTTCGCTAACCTCTATATTTAGTTATGGAACATTATAAATATTTTTCAATTATGAATATTTTATGTTACCTTTAAAGAATAACCTAAAATATTGTGTAAGGGTAACAACAGAAATGTAAACATTGATTACGTATAACCTCAAATTAGGCCTAAGTGGTCTAATTTTTAACGATTAGAAGGTTATTTCCACAGTAGGATGAAAATAGTTGTTCATCACAGAGAGCGAATGTGTTTTTTTTGGTACTTAATCGTGTTTTATACTTATACACGAATGGGTGCCAAAGAGAGCCGCAATCGTGTTTTACGGAAACACGATTAAGTAGGCTACCAAAAAGACACTTTCGCTCCGTGTGATAAACAACTATTTTCATCATATCGTGGAAATAACCCTCTAATCGTTACAAGCGAACCGAAAAATCTACCATACGTTTTTTCTGTTTGAATTGACCCGAAAACGATGATTTAGCAACCTATTTAGAGAACTGAAAATAGATGTTTTCCGGACAGTATGATGAAAACGTCATTTTGATTTTTGTTAGGTTCCTCCAAGTAGTATAAAACACCCAGAGGTAGAATTGGGTGTTCGAGAAGTTATTTCAAAGAACAATTAAGACAAAAAAGTTTTTGCATTTACTTACCTGTGGGAAATAGCTTAGATCATGGATATGTCTAAAGGGAATGGTTGTAGTTCATCTAAAAGTTGTTCTTATTTATTTATATTCAAAATTCAATACAATAGCTCTGGTAGTTTCTATGAAAACCTGTTACATGTTTTCCATCTTAAAAATCGCTAACAACCTTTCCCAGAGCAAAGACATATACATGTCAAAATGTCCATGCTTAATTTAACTCCCGATACATTATTATTTAAGTCACATAAGTCAACATAATATGCTAAACGTGATAGGGAATGGATTAGACATGAACTAATTATACAGAGGTATCCAGAGATTTAGGTATAAATTTTATTCGTTGATTAAAAACATACTTTGGCATAATTTTTTAGTTTTAACGACTTTTTTTAAGATAACGGGTGATTAGCTCTGACATTTTGTGCTTTTGTTGAAAGTAGCGTAGAAAACCATTAACTCTTGAACTGAACTGTTGGCATCGTGCATGTAACAAAGCTGTTAAAAACACATGCTGAATGTAAATTTTTGAAAAGGCAAAAAAACATAGACCTACTACAAAAAAATTATTTTTCAAAAGTATTTTTAGATTAATACGATTTTAGATACGAATAAGCGACACCAACGCCATCTTACCGGATCTTTCAATCTTTCAGTTGACTTTAACGGTGCTTGTATGTTTTCAAATAAATTAATATGTTATTAAAAATAATAAATGAGGTATTTAACCCAAAATTTTATTTTTCAATCAAAACTAAAAAGATAGGTTATCTTTTAGTACTTCTGGGATTGGCAAATTTAGTGTGTTATAATAATGCCATGAAATTAATTACGAAAAAAATGTATATTTAAAAACATTTAATTAATGGTTGAAAGCTAGCATTATTATAAGAACTAAGCACTATCAATCACATAACTAGGAATTTTGTATTAGTTATACAATTACATCTAACGAAATTTCATGAAGACTACAAGCTTTCGTATTAAGCTAAAAACCTATTATGTGCAGCCTTAAACTTCTCAAATATTGTTTACTTTATTTTTATCAATTGTTACCTTATGTTCCGTCACTTCAAATAATATCATTTACAAGATATTGAAATGGGGGAATTTATAAATGATTCTAACTCACTGTATAGCGTTCAAGTTACTTCTGAAGCTTCGTACAATTTTGTGTTGTAAAAGAAATTTCCAGCCCCAGGGGTAACACTCTGGCTCAGTCAATCAAACGTTGCTGGATCGGAACTAGTGTCCGGCGACTCATGTCAGCCCATGTCACTAATGCCGCTGCAACCTGTGGTGATGGGCATTTGGGAAATTGGGGGAAGACTGAACTCCTGGCATAAGCTAGGGCAGGCCAAATAAATAAATTATATAAAAATTGTCAAACATATACTTGATACGATTTTACTACATTTAATTTGTGATCTCACCTCATACCTCGTACACTGAAGGTCGCCAGATCGGTTCTGGAACACAAGAGGTTGACATTGGTTAGACTGTGCGTTCACTAACAAAACAAAACGTAAAACATTCTGGCGTTGGTTGGTATACACGCGCCCAATAAAATAAAGGAGAGAAAAGCAAGATTTTTAATATATACTTTTACTGTAAACTAATTTTAAACTATGATTTTGCGTCAAGAAATGGATGAAAACTTGGTTATGAAAGCGTCTGTAGCCCGAGGCTTTGTCAACAAGAAAAGAAAGCAATATCAACATTCTTTCTTCTGCGTTAGGGCGCAGTCCGAGATAGCGGTGCAAAGCCGTTCGATTTTCAGCTTCGCAAAACATCCTATCTCTTGAATATGCTCTGATGTGATTTATATTATTATACACTAAACATTGTATATAAAATGCCTCCTTTAGACTGTTTCTAGACTCTTTTAATAGCAATTGTTTTCATGCAACAGGAACAAATTTAGATTGTGTAGGCCGATGTGTAATTTGATTCTGAAAAATAACTTAGTAATTATTGATTTTGTGTTTTCTATTTTAGTAATTAATTGTAAAATTGTTAAGTATACGAATTTCTTCGTCGTCAATGAAGATATGAGGTTACTTTATCCTTTGAACTATCATAATGAAAAGGAAGTGAACACTTTATTTATACACACAATCCTTTCCACCTATTTTAATAAATTTATACTTAAGTGTGTTTTTATTGCCACAGTATTATCAAACGGATGCCGAGGATTTACTTTCCTATATAATAATTAATTGTTTAAGTTGGTGAAGTGAAGTTTAAGATCCATTAATACTTTTTCTACACTACTAAACATTTCAAGGCACGGAGTGACGCATTGATAAAATCTGATTGAATTACAGCTTTACAGGACTTGCGTCTGCTTGTCGCTGTAGTTTTTCGCTAAGGAGTGGGTTTGCAATACCTGCTTTTAAAGTAATCGAAATTTTCTGCTAGCAGCAACTTGTTTCGATTTATGTATTTAATCATCTTAAGCCCGTACAAGGACATAAAATCCTCTTCATTTGAGGATAGTCTAAATCTTGATAACAAATTTACACCACAAGTTTAAACATAAAAGATTCCCAACACATACACAAAACCAAAATTAAAACTGATTTCAGAAACGACTCGCGACGCAAACCGGGGACGTCGTGTCTAGACCTTAATACTTTTTACCTTAATTTTTTGAATTAAGATTTTGAAATGTCTACATGAACATTCATACAATCATTTAGTATCGAAACGTCATCGTATTTTCAAACGAAACTATTACACTATTGGTGAAAAGGATGATTTAAATCCACTGATATAG
This sequence comes from Nephotettix cincticeps, assembly GCA_023375725.1. Taxonomy (NCBI): domain Eukaryota; kingdom Metazoa; phylum Arthropoda; class Insecta; order Hemiptera; family Cicadellidae; genus Nephotettix; species Nephotettix cincticeps. The sequence goes on along the minus strand of CM041790.1, from coordinate 26,548,048 downwards.
ACGCCACATTCAGGAGAAAGAAACAAAAATAAATTTGGATTTTAACGAAGATTTGTGGGCTATATAGTATAAGACAATAATTTAGCAAAAGACACTAGTTCTAGTAAAACTAAATTCTAACCATCTACGAGATTGGTCTCAGCATTTTTTGTACATTAAAATGAATATATTCGTTGACAAAAGTTGAAAATACGTAAAATATTACAAAGTGGTTTTATGGTGTAAGAATTAGTCTTGGAAATGAAATCCATCTAAATTTGTCATATACAATTAATTATCCAGCAACAAAATAAATAGTTAATCAGTGGTAAACGTTATAGGCTTACTGTATGTGTATGCGTTAAATTAAAATACTATATTGTTAATAGGTCAGATTGAGATACCTTAAAAATAAAATTTTTCAATTTATACTCATTTTAGAAAAAAATCTGGATTTACTAATACTAAATTTTCTAAAAGGGTTCTAACAGACCAAAAGAATTGAGGAAACATGATTAGGGATCCCATAATGATAGTATTGGTGAGTATCGTTAGTTATAAATTTATACTTCTCCGTTACCTAAACGGTTAAAATAGTTAAATCCGTCATAATAATAACTTATGGAAGTTTTATTTTAATATTTGATTCAAAATTTTGGCTATTTTTGTAAATATAAGTCTCCATTTTTACACCTTAACCATGTTTTTAGCATGAAATTTGACTTTCTCACCATTTTGGTATAATTGTATAACTTCAATAATAAAGCTTATTCTGTTTAATTTTACTAGCTGATTTCAGAATGCAAATTAACACTTCGAAATTATTGTTTGGATGAACAATGCATTGTTTATATTTATTTATTAATATTTTAAAATTTCTTGTATAATACGTACGACATAAAACAAAAATTTAGTTACATTAAAGTAAGAATTAAAGAAAGTAGTACGTTAAATAACGTTGCAAAGCCCACGAGGTTCTTATTCAGTCAGTGGCGCTGCAGGGTGGATTAAGAGCGAACTTTTAAGTTCCTAAAATATCCGCGAGAATGGGTGGCAATACTGTTTAAGTATTAAGTACACTACACTTGCACTGTTTTGGTATTACATAACCCTAAGAACTCTCATCACTAAATGCGTTCATTGATGATGAGTCTATGTAAAACAAATTATTGCCATCGTAATTTGTAGGGTGGAAATATTTATGGCGTACAGAGGCGAAGAGTTCATACAGCTGTAATAATATTATTTTACCATATGACGTATATTCCCAATGATCACAGCTGATTATAATCTTGATCCGTTCCCGGTTCAATTCAAGACCCATTCAACTCTGGTAATCGATCTGAAAGTCATATCACGACGAACCTACGTATTTACAAAAATCAATATTTGTACCGTACTCCGTCTAAAAGTTTAAAATACCTTTATTATTTTAAATTATGTTGACAGTAAAAATCTAAATATTTATAGGATTACTCTTGCCTTTAAAAATACAATACTCCATTTTATATAATTTCATTTGAAAAATTATAAAATGATGATTTGAAATGAAAAGCTTCTGGGGCTTCAGTAAAATATTCAGAGCCCACATGTCGCTTCAAGATAGTTTAAAGTACAGTAGTAGTTAATTTTTTACAATATTGTAAAGTGGATATAAATTTTAAACTTTAGTTTTTAAAATCTTTGGAAGCAGTCTTTAATTAGATACGTCGTTAAACACGAAACGTATAACACATAATGTATTTTATAATATCTCTAATAATATTATCCAAACAATGTTTGGCGTTTTATAAATATATCCTTAGGTTACAACAAAGTACACTACCATTTTGTCCGCTCCAGGTTTCATTTCACCTTAGACCACCACAGCAGAGCTACGTGCCGCAAGACTGGCTGAACAACATTTCTTACGAGCGCGTACAACGTACAACATGTGGTTTCCAACAAAATTTATCTTTATTACTCTCTAAAAGCTTGTTTTCTCTGAACAACTAAATATTAAAAAACAAACTTATACCTTAAACTTTTAAATTTTTATATTAATTCTTCAATAATTACTAAAATATAATAAAAGTCAAATTAATTTATATTGATGTACCGAGCAGTTGATAACCAATGTTTTTCCTTCGTATAACTAAGTGTACTTTTAATTAACAGAGAGCTTAGAGCTCAGATATAAAATACACTTGTAAAGAAATTAACAACTCAAATTCATTAATATGGTAATATAATTTTACATACTGTGACCCAAAACTCTACTTGCCACACACATTACACTCATTATACTACCCCTTCCTCGTACTTTCTATGATTATTCATGACAATATGTAGGGAAACAATAGATAACTAGTGTAGGAAGTACAATAGTATATTTTGTCACTAGTGCGGAAAGTGGCTGTTATATTACTTGGCTTCGCCTCGTACTTGAATTTTGTCAAGCACCGATATAGCACTTTCGGACGTGCTACGAACAGTACTTTTCATCATACCACCTTTATAAAAAATTTTATAACAATTTACAAAGTGTCCAAATGAACTTGAAATGTTGTAAAAACAAAGAATAATATAGTAAACTGATATTACAAGTGATATTACAAGGGACTTAAAAGTGTAATGGAAGTGAAGTCATGTGGTTATGAGAACAGCTGTTTATAGGAACTGAAACCATTCCTTTCAGAAATATCCATGATTTAACCTACTTTCCACGGGGATATAAATACTGTTCATTTTTTTAGCTCATTGCAAGTATGGAAAATAGCTGTTTACTTTCTCCCTTTATACATAGTATATGGAAAAAGTAGTTGTTTTCGTCAAAATTTTGGAATTTGAGTTCTGAGTGGATATATCGGTTTTGGGGTCCCCTGAATCAAAAAGGTGGGGTTCGACGTCCGTGTGTTTTCTGTCCGTGTGGACGGACAGACATCACGTCGAAACCTACACACACGTGTCTCCTCTGGAGATTCACCGTATCTCCAGGCGTTTTTTCATTCATCATGATTCTTAAGGTTAGTTCACCCCTAAAAACCCCAAAAACATGAAAAATCAAAATTTCTCAAAAATGGTTCTAACGATTTTCATTAAAATTTGATAGCACAGAGTACTAAATAATATGACACCACGCGCATGTCTGTAAAATGACGGTTTAAAAGTTATGGGCTTTTAAATCTCGAAAAAATCAATATTTTCAGCAAAAACAATAATTAATGTAAAGTATAATTTGCTTGTCACCATTGAAACCAGCTTAAAAAGCTAAATAAATTAAATTAATACTTACTTTATTAAATTATTAAATTAAATTATTTATATTAATTAAATATATTAAATTAAATTATTACTTTATTATTTAAGTATAAAGTAATAATTTATACTTATTTTAATTAGTATAAATTAAAATTCATACTATTTTGAATTAGTATTTCAAAATACTAATTCAAAATTAGTATTTTGAATTATTCGTCTAAGACTAACGGTTTCAGGGAAAAGTTAATTTTACTCTAGATGATAAACACAGTACATTGTCTGAGAGAGCCCAACGTTATTCTTATGGAGAATATTAAAAATTGTTAATTGTTATTCTTATTAAAAAATAAGTTCTTTCCTTATTTCCCAACATTTATCCATGAAGCTTGTTATATAGCGTAAGGTCACATCACCCAATAAAACCCACTCAAAAAAGCTTGGTATCACCGAGGGTGGTGTTCCCCCATAAAATTCTTGGGGGGAACCCCATTTAATATAACTACAATGACATACAATTAATTTAACTTTATGTGTCAGTCCACTGATACAGTTTATTTGCAATCAATATGGTGAAACGATTTTTGTATCATTATCAGTTCAACTAACGTTATAAAAAGGGTCTCTGCGGTGAACTGAAAACAGCGAAGTACCGTTGTAGATCCTACCATACATATCATAAGATTTCATTGTACTGCCTACATTCTACTAAAGTATTTCTCAAACATTTATGTTCAATTAAGGAATATTACAAGAATATTTTATTTTTATTAATTGGGGTAAACACTTTTATATTCTCTCGATCCACTTGAAGAGACTCATCTTATCTAACACTCCTCCCTATAAGAAACACCGGTGATTGGCAGCGTGTAGGGTAAAATGTAAACAGATAAAAAAGTGTTTCACCGTGATTGGAGAGGAGGTCGGCATAAACCGAGCTGGCTACACAAACAGCAGGGCCGCGAGCGTAATTCCTTGAGGCCAACCAACATCGGTTTATGCGTTGAAAATCCCTTCCTTCTTTCGGAGATTTCTTAAATCATATTTAACACCCTAAAGTTGTATAAGATATACACTATTCAATAACCACATAAACTTACTAGTATAAAAAAGTTAGGATAAAGTCTTAGACTACTACGTTTTTTAAGTGAGTGGGGTGCCTTGTAAACATTTCAAAATGTGAAACAAATTACAAAATTGGTAATGAATGGGTGTACTACGTCGTACAAACACGCGTGCTATTGACTGTCTAGCCCCTCACAATTTACACAACCCTCCCCTCTAGACGTCTCCGCTACCCCTTAATTGACCAATAATCGCTTCAATCCCTTATTTATCTGGTTGTTAACTTAAGCCCAATTGATTGTGGACCGCAGAAATGATGAGATTCGCCGATGCTTGTGACAGGTTGTACCGTGGGTGGAGGGTTAGGTGAGGGGTGAAGTGGGACGGAGGTGTAGTTGGAGAGGGGAAGGTTATAACTGAAGGACTATAACAGGCAAGATAACCAGGTGTTGGAAACGGTAAGTGCATGGTGGGAGAGGGGTAGGTTATAATTGAAGAGTTATTACAGACAGGTTATACCGGTAATGGAAGGGGTAGGCGATGAGTTGTGGAGAGGGTGGCTAAAACTGAAGGAGTATTACAGTCAGGATAGCCTGACCGTGGAAAGGTTAAGTAAATGATGAAAGTGGCATTATGTTACAAGTTGGAACTGTTTCTTTGCAACACCAACATCCATCTCAACTGTTGTAGTGATAGCATTGTAACAACAAACCCTTTTGCATTGTGGATTTCGCAAGAGGCCAGGTTGGCGGCAGTGGTGGTAGTCTTTGTTACAGTTTTATCTGTCGGATGCATATAAAAGGCGGGGAAAAGTTACGCGTTTGGAATGTGTGACATACGCCGTTGCTTAATATGTGTTTAGGAATTGTCAGATTCATAGCACGGTAAGTCACGCACACGCCCACGCACAAGGCCACCCGCAGCTTTGGCAGTGACAACAATGACGTCACTTTTATTTTTCATTTCAAGTTTCATTTACAACGAACCTGACATCACAATGATATAACACATTTATTTGCATCTATACTGATAGGTTTAATACCTACATTAACTCAAACAAATATTAAGCTATTTATATTTACCTATTTAATATACTAGGAATACGCTCAAATATGTTCGTAATGGGATGGACCAACTCAGAAGAAACACATTTTGACATGGACATGACTTAGCTCTGGGGTGGGGAGGGGTATTGGCAATTTAAGCCACACACACACAACAGTGGAACATTTAGGGACTCCAATGCTAATCTTATGGAGGATAAGGAAAAAATAATATTTCCCTCATTAACCAATATTTTCGGATGAAACTTGTATTTAGCTTCATGTCTTTGGGATTCATCCATGTATTCTTAAAAATCATGGTTTATCGTGGCAACAAAGCTGTATACTCTTTTCCCTTGTTAATCATATAGAGAATAGGCAAATTCCTTTATTTATGGACAGATGTTGATGAAACTTGGTATACAAGTCTCTCAAACTATCTTATTACGGATAATTATAAAACCTGTTTTACTTTTTTTGAAATTCTATGAGTACGCAGGTTTGCTGCGACGGGGGTATTTTCACAAGTATAAACAAAGGGGTGGGCGGGTGAGGCATGTGAGCATAAATTTCTTCGTGATACTCATTTCCGTGACTGGTGACCTATAAGTTTCTTACAAACTAAACTATTTATTTTGAAAATTCAATATTATAAATATCACATTGTACGCGTGACGTGTGAAGCAGACAACGTCGCATGACAGTGCGTGTGTTAGGAGTGGAGTGGGGTGGGGGGGATGAACATGTTATGTCGTGTGTGGGGAAGAGTCGCTAACTCGCGGTCAAGTTATGCAATAAACGACCTAATACGTTGTAAAATGCCAAATGGACAGTGAAATATACGCCGTTAAGCAAGTTTTATTATAGGGACACGTTATGCGTTTACGCCCCTCAGCGCTAACTATCTCGTACACAACTATGACCAGATTGAAGCGGATTGAAGCCGCAGCTGACCGTGACAACCTTGTGAAAATGTCGATACATCAATGCCAAATAAACAAATGATAATTTGCAGATACTTTGTAAAATCCATGTTTTATTTTATGGGTTAATTGTTATGAGTTTATTTGAGTTATGATTCAATTTAAATGAAATATCACAAACCAATTCCTCAAGCATTTTACTGTTAGTATTTAGACCATAAATTGGTACGATGAATAACTATCCTTTTTTAAACTTTTAATTTCGCAATTACTAAATATTAAAACGAATTGTAAACGATTCATTACTTTGTGGTGGTGAAAAAAATTTAGTTAGAATATTAAGAGTCTTCATATGTGTCCAAATTTTTGGATTTAGCTCCATAAGAGCAATAACATTTTTCTTGACAGTATTGCTGGTTACACAATAGTTGACTTGTCAAATTGAAGGCAGAGTAATTATCCAGGAATTACACTATCAATCTTTTATTTTACTATACAAGGAAGTGTGATATCCTTGCAGCAAAGTAAATAAAACCGTTTTTAGGTAAAAGTAAAGTGAAAGTATAAAATACATTACAATAAACTCTGATACAGATACAATAATACTCTTTGCTTTATAATAACACAAAATTCTTTATACTTAAACTTAAGCGCGAAACCCACCCGAATTTAGTATCCATACACTGCAATTTATTTAAAACTACTAATAAAGTGAAACCAAGACCCCAGTAAATATTATTGAAAATTAGGGTTAAAGCTTCCAACCAGCTAAGGTTTATAGTTTACCTTGTTCTTAGCATGCGTTGTGTGAGCGCTTACTAATAAATGTCCAAAACTTATTTGTGCTCACCTCCAAATAGGATCAGTGGCTCTCCCAGGTGAAGACGTCCATCCCTCTCGAGGTCATTGGTGATCAGCGACAAACCAGCAGGGCGAAGCCACCAGGACGACACTTCGTGGACACAGCTCTCCATGTGCATGTAGAAACTGGCTAGCACTGAGTTTCTTCAAGAGTTCCGTCTCATTCTATTTACTGTGTAGGAAATGGCCAGGAGGTGGGTCCTCCAGGACGCCAGCTCTCCATTGACGTGTAGAAACTGGCTAGCACTGAGTTTCTTCAGGAGTTCCGTCTGATTCTATTTACTGTGTAGGAAATGGCCAGGAGGTGGGTCCTCCAGGACGCCACCTCGTTGTGGGTGTCCAGTGGTCTTGCCTGTTAGGCTGGTTTGGTGCTACGGCGATGTTGACAGAGGTTCTGCGGCAGGAGCTGGGTCCTCTTCTCTATTCTTTCTTCGCCTACTTCATCCTTTGGAGGGGCTGGGGGTTCTTCTGAATGTTAATCACGGCCCCTATGCCTCCCAGGTGAAATACACCCGTGTGCAATGAGGACAAGGGGCCGGAGCATAGAGCCTCACAGCAATGCGTCCTCTTCTCTGAAATTAAAATTCCTACCCTAGGCTCTTAAAGCCTTGCACCCGCCTCGGGGGTACGCAGCCAAAAGCCCAAAAGGAGATAATTAAATCTACTTATACTATAATCTTCGTCCATAGGACACCCCTGTAAAGAAGAAAATCAAAAATTAAAATCACGAATTTTAAATTTAAACTTCTCTTTAAATATGTTACATTTAAAAAAATCTTCTAAGTATAAAATGTCTACATTGTCCTACCGAAAATAAGAAAATACAATTTTATGTAAAAAATTTAAAAATCTAGCCCATAGTTTTGTTTTGAAAAGTATTATTTCCAAGGTTAATAAAATTAATTAAAATATTTTTCTTCATCTTATAAAATTAAAAAGGTTTGTATAAAACCTTTTAACGTTAACCTGAATGAATTTTGTGTTATTGTAGTAACAATAAATTCAAGTTAAGAAATGACATTTCAAACTATGATAAAAACTTTCGGACAATAAAGTTATATTCAACATGAGTAACACCAATTTTGTTTAATCCGCCGTTTTAAGAAAACAATCACAGAACCTATAACCGTAAATATGAACAAATTCGTAAAAGGTTACTTACCGTAATATCAGGTCGATGAATGTTTGGATGCTCTGATTACTTTTTACGCTACTAAAGTATAATATAAGTATATAAGTATAAGTATATAAGTATAAGTAATAATAAAAGTAACTAAAGTATAAGCAGGTGGTTGGAAACATTTACCCCTTAAAGCTACAGCATGTTAATTTAAGAAATTAATAACTATGTATATATTTTGAACTGTTCTTCTCGAACTTATCAAGTTAGATTATAAAGTAAATGTAATTATTAAACTTTATTGCAGTGTATTTGGATTACGGCTATATTACACTTACTCACATACACATATACACTTACACATACACTTATTCACTTCACTTGTTGATATTTCTCATCTTTGGCATGAATCAGTCGGGTATAAAAGTATTTATTATCTAGACACGGTTTTGTCAACCGAAGTTTGTGGAAATGTTCTCGTAATAATTTCCTTGAATAATCGTGTTCGGATTGAATACACGACACGTATTTATCAAAATGCTTGAAAATTCATAAATTTTCTTATATATTCTTATACAAATTCTGAAAATTATGTCCACCGGATACAATAAACATTTTTTTGTAAAAAGGATTAACAATAAATTAGCGTAGCCCTCGGTCAGAGCCCTTTGGTTTTTCATTTACATTCAATTCTAGTAGCCTAAATCAACAACATTACACTACAATAAATTTGTTTGTTTATATTGTGTTGTTGACATGCGAACAAATGAGTTAAAAGAAACCTTCAACTTATTGAATCGCAGCTGTTAATTTGGTAAAACCTGACACTGGCCCCTTTTACTACTGGACCTTGGACCCTTAAGCAAATTTAAAAAAATGCCTCTGAATAATATCTTTTCAAAGTAATTATATATCTTTAATAATATTGTTCAAAGTAAAACAGGTACAAGCTTTTTATACACTATTGACCTTACATTCATACCAACGACAAAAAGTAAAAAATTGATATATTTTCCATAAGAATAACATGATCTTTTCAGACAACGTAATAATACAGAAATTTAAAATATAAAATGAATCCAGACAAATAACAGTAAAATATTAAGATGCGAATAAAGCTGGTTTTCTGGAACACATTTGCAATTTACAATAATTCGTTTTCGGCGATCGATAAAAAATTTGATGAAAGTAAACCAACAGCTGCAGCCTTAGAAATCATACGTTTCTATCGTAGGACATTTGTAAACTTATTTAAGCTTTGCATAAAATTAAAAATGAAAACAGCCGTTTTTGGAAAATTGGAACAGTTTTAATAGAGGTGAAAAATTAATATTCAAAAAATAAAAACAAAAATCTTAGATATTATATTTTATTGACAAGACGAAAATAATATTCGCTTTATTGGCACTATAGTGTTCCTTTGAAATATAAATAAAAAAACCACATTGTAACAGGTAACATTCTAACGCACTTAGCGTTTACCTAGATTTTGAATTTGAACACATTCGTAACACTTGTTACATATAATGATAGTAAAAATTGATGTCCTTCTAAAAAACAAAAAATTGAATGTCCTTTGCAAAAATTGACCATTATAAAAATAATATCGCCTTTCACATTTCATACATTGGAATAACGTTGAATAATACAGCTACAAATTTAGTAACTGTCAAATCTAAATATTCTGGTACATTAACCATTACCTCAAAGTGTTTAATAGAAACATTGTAGAATTTGTTATCAAAATATTTGTGTGTTCTCACTGAAATTAGTTAATTATATTTTCTCAGAAACATCTTTCTCCCTCTGTAATAAAACCTGTATTGTACAAATTAGAGATTTAAATTTACTAAACAACAATTGTTACAACTTAAACTTAGCATAAAATAGTATAAAAATACTTTTAACTCACGCACTCCGATGATTGTGGGTATTTTGTCTTAATTTTGAAAAAACTTAAGTAAATTATAAAAGATTTAGATTTTATTTCCAATCACCTAGCAACTATTTTATATTTTATCGCCGTTTCTAAATTAATTTTGCGTTGTATGTGTTAATACGTAGCATGGTTACTATGGAAATGATAATGCGGTTCATGAGGTGTCTACCTTAACAAGACCCACAGACTGATGCCGGACATCCGCCCTTGGGTGGAGAGGCAGCTCGGCGAGGTCGACTTTTTCGTGACACAATTTTTATCAGGGCACAGGTACTTTCGCGGGTACTTTAAAGCGTTAGAACTTTAAATTAGAATTTTGTATTTTTTAAGGATTAAGACAAATTTTGACAATTTTACAGTCTTGCCATTATTAAAAAAATTTTCTCTATCTGTAACGCTGTAGAATACATTTTATATTCGTCTTCTACGAGAATAAACGAGAACTGGTTTAGCGTGGTTATAATGTTCTTAATTAAATAATTTTATTCCTTGTCCCAACAAGACGAATGCGCCTAGGAGTTTTTTTCAGTTGATATGATTGAATAAAGTGGTAATTAATTGAATTACATGTAAGTTTACTGATGGAGACTATCTGATTCATTTATCAGTTTCATTAATTGCTTATACTTTTTATTGAACTTTTCAAATGCGACCGTTACACAACGTTTCTGCAGATGATGAATCTCTCTATATTTAAAATAAATGTAATTATTAGGCAGTCACTTGAAAATGGGAGGGGTTTCTCCATCTTCTGAAACGTCGTGTAGTTGAAAATGCAAACGTGTTAGTCTAATAAAGTAATTACTAATCAAAGTAATTTCAAAGATTCGTTAAATAAGATCTTAATAAAAAAAATGTATTAACTAGACCAAACCATTTGGGAAATTAGGTTAAATCATGGATATGTCTATGTACGCAGGTCTGCTGCGAAGGGGGTATTTTTACACACAACCATATTTTTACGGCAATGGAGTGACGTAAGGAACTTAATAAATTTTCGGATGCGGTACGTCATTTAAGAAGGCGGCGCGATCTTCAGTCGCCTACGACAGCGCCTGCTGACTGAGCGACGCAATATGTCTGCGGCATACGTATTGCCTACCAACCTGTAAAACCGGCGTATAGCCTCCGCTGCCGGTTCAGATACAATTATATCTGATATTTCAGATATACTTATATAGATTGTATATAAAACAAATCTCAAAGTACTGGTTCAACTATGTGCAGGCAAAGTGTTTGTAACGGCTGTTAGGTACTTTATGTAAACGGTGACTTCTTTTACAATTATCTATGCCTAAATCAATGATATTTGAGTTAAAAGTTTAAACCGTTTATACACACGGTTGCAGATATGGGCATATCAGAAATAGCCACTTATTTTGAACTTCAACTGCTTTACCTTTCAAGGTAGGAAGTTCAGAATAATAGCTGTAATGTGACACATTACATCAGGGTTAGTCCGTGTCAGCGTAAAACACATGAAGAAAATAACTTGAGAACATTTTTTACCATATTTTTCCTTACTGATGACAATTTATAACAATTTGACAATTGTAAATTGTTTTTAAACGTCTTTCAGAGTGGGAAATTAAAAATATTAAGATGCATTTACTCAGCAGGTATAAAATTAGTTAAACCTCGATTTGGTGGGACTGAAAAGTCCAAAAACGTCCAAGGAACAAAAAACCTCATCGTAAAATTTAAATATACTATACTTATAGTGTTAAATATTAGTTTAAAATGTTAATTTACACTTCCAAAGCAGATATGGAATTAGTTAAAGCTTGTTTTAATTCATATAAAACAAGTCCTAAATAAACGTTATCGCATCCCTCACGCATTTCCATATTTAACTCATCAGCATCACGCAGGCTGATAAATGTCGTGAAATATTAATAAAAATATAATTTAATGGGTCGCGAAAAACAGAGCGTATGCAGTAACAATGTAGAGCAGTAGAGTGGGCTGGTGGGGGGGGGTACGCGATGAGATGAGGATTGTGACGGTATGTGGTATGGCCGTGTTTGTGACGAAGTCTTGTGAGTCACGTGACCTTACCCCTCCTCTCCCAACCCCCTCCCATACTCACACAGACGAGATGAAGTGGTTGGCAACCCTGTGACTCATGCAAGTTGTGCAACCTTGCAGAGATATAAAATCTGAAGATCCTCCTTTATATCAGATCGGGGTTTGACTTAATAGGCTCTGTAACTTTTAATTTTCGATTGTAATGTCTTGAAAATTATATACTGTACTAGCTGACCCGGCGAACATCGTAACGCCTAACAGTAAATACGTGTTAACTTTCAGATTGGCCATGTTCTGAAGTCGAATAGCATTACGACTTCGTTGTGAAAATTAGATATTCTGGGTTGCGGCATAGTAATAATAATACTGAAACAATAAGACTTATTATTAACATTACCATAAAACAAATAAATCTGAGTGGATTGATTCACAATTTTTCTAATCCAACCTAAAACCAAACAAAACCTAAATTTAATACGGCTTTTATAGGAAAGATAGAACAGAATATACAACAGCTGATTATTATAACAAACGTAATATGTATAAACACCGTAATTATTTTTTATTTGGCCGACATAATTATAAACAGACAGTCTTGTTTAATATTAAATTTTAACAAACATTAGAATTCATTAAGAAAATTGTTTGATATCAAGTGAAAAATACAAAAATTAGAAACAACTTCTCTAAAGTACACTAATTACTTTGATGCGCATAAATGTATTTAGAGATGTACTCTGAGAGCCAAGGCAAACTATCCTTGAGGCCAAATTGATAACTTTCACAAGCCTTTGGAATATATTTTTTATATTCTTCTTGATATTATATTAGTCATTTTATAACTCTTCAGACGAACGTTCATAAAAGTTAATAGTTTCATAAAAGTAAAGTTTTGTATTGAAATATGAGTTTTAATACATATTAGTTCTCATTTGGGTGTGAATTTACTATGAAACTTTTACATGTACGAATCGTGAGAAGAAATCATGTTACTATCGTAATATCTATTGATTGGTCTATTACTGAATATTATACAACTACGATTTTATTTTGTAAAAAAGTGAGACCTGACTTAAAGCTAGCGAATACTGGCTGCATAGTTCGTGTAGTAACAATAGTATTTGTTCCACAATCTGGAGATCGCAAATTCGATCCCAAGAAAAGTCCGAGAAAAATTTGAGGCTCGATTCCACTTATGTTCATTGGGATTTAATTACTCATCCTGATCAAATAAATCAGCTGATCTTCGTCAGTAGCAAATCTACATATGATCAGCTGTTTTCACTCTTCACACTCACCCTTTACTCACATTCACCATAGAGTATGCACGGGAGCAAGCCAGTGTCTTATACATATGTGTTTATTAAATTGTAATGATTCTATGTTTCCCAAAGTATAATTGTGAAAATTATAAAATAAATTAGTTTTGTAAAATCACTTTTCTTAGTTTCTTCAACCTAATAAACTTCGCAAAATATTCCGAAAGATTGGGTCTTGATAAAACATAATAAATATTCATTTAGACGTAAATAACGTCAAGATAATTTTGTACAGTATAAAATGAAAATGTCAAAAGAAACTCGCATTCCAGAGTCTACCGGATATTGAGTATTTCCGCTTTTCGTCTTCTCAAAAGAATTCAAAGAATGGAAAAATAACGGAGTCGTTACTCTTGTGAGTGTAAAGGGTTGTTCGAGTTTGTCTGTGTTTATGATCAAATATTGGCTGAAATAATCAATTATTAATTATTATATAAGGGTTCATTACTATAATTATCGATTCTACGAGCTGAATTTACTGTGTGTCTTTTTAGACATGGATTTGTCTTAGCTTTTGGGGGGAAGGGGGTGTTGGTGATTTTTAAGATGGAAAATATGTAACAGGTTTCCATAGAAACTGGTATGGTAAACCAAAGCTATTGTATTGAATTTTTAATATAAAAGAATAAGAACAGCTGTTTAGATGAACTGAAAACAAATCCCTTCAGACATATCCATGATCTAACCTATTTCCCAGAGGGAGATACACAGGGGGTAAATACAATCATTTTTAATTCTAGAATAGCCGTTAAAAATACAAAGAATGATAAATTGTGTACTAATCAAAATTGCTTAATCGCCTAATATCTGAAGTCAGGTACCCAATCTTTCAGGGCTCTTAAACCTTAATATAAGTCAAGGATGATTGCGATGAGAGTAATATGATGAAACTATGTAGCTTAGATTATGACGCAGTCTCTCTAACTACTCAGCCACCTAAACATTAAAAAGAGTGTGTAACAAAGTACGGTATATAAAAAATTAAAAAAATAATTTTTATATTTAAAAAAATAACAAAACTATATATTTACATTCAGGGATAAGATAATATAATTAAAGTTGGGTACAAATTTAAATTTGAAAATTTGTGTAGTTTTCAGACTAAAAAAATTATAAATGATTTAAATTAATTTATTTGATAATATTCAAGATACTCAGTGACCAAGTCCCTGCTCGAGCAATTTAATAGATTGGGGTCCTCGTCTACTGAAGATACATACAATGTTTAAACTACCCTCGTACAATGTAGTCCTAATATGTAACATACTCATACAATGTTTAAACTACCCTGAAAGATTAGGTTCCTGTCTTAAGTAATGGTAATGATACCGCAACACGCATGACATGGCCAGGACTTCTGAGGGGTTAATCGTGTTTAAACAGTAAAGCTCATTTAGTTGGCTCCTTGTTCTTTTTTGGCAAGTTTGAATATATTTAATTTTAAATTTATTGCAATAAAATGAAAGAATATGTTTTAGTCCTTATTTAAATCACACTTCATTTAAATGATTAAGCATTTGAGCTCTCAGATTTGGGGAGGATATTCCGTATTATTAAAATTCTCTGATTTGACTATATTTAGCTGAATTTATTCTACCCATATGATTACTTTATGAAATACTAGCTGACCCCGCGAACTTCGTAACGCCTCACAGTAAACACATGTTAACTTTAAGATTGGCCATGTTCTGAAGTCGAATAGCAATACGGCTTCATTGTGAAAGGTTATATATTCTGGGTCGCTGCACAGTGAATAACAATACTGAAACGATAAAACATATTAATATCATTCCCATAAAACAAATAAATCTGAGTGGATTAATTCACAATTTTCAAATCCAATCCAAACCCAAACGAAACCTAACTGTAATACGGCTTTTATAGGAAAGATATACAACAGCTGATTATTATAATAAACGTAATAATATAAACATTGTAATTATCATATAAACACGTGACTTTAATCAGACAGAAAATAAAAATATAAATACATAATCCCCCAAAACCGTTAACTATTAACGTGGTGAATAAAGCTGTTCATTTTTTACAGTACACATTTACTTCATAGTTTAACATTAATGAATGATTCAGATGGCATTGGATAGTAAAGCATACGGTATTGCTAATGGAAAGTAAACCAATCAGCTGTAGCTAAGAAATCAAATGTTTTCATTGTAGACAATTTGTAAACAAACTTACTCTCCATAAGGTTAACATTCGAAATTTAAAACGCCATAAAATGGAAACTTATGGGGTTTTCGAAAATATTTTTTCACTAAAACCTTCCCGGACACATATAGAGCAACTTCCTAAAATTTCATGGCAATCGGATGAGTAGTTTGGCAACGCATAAAGGACATACATACATAATACCTAAACATACATACCACATAACATACATAATACCTAAACATACCTAATACATTCAATTTTACATATAGAGATAAAATAGTAATAAAAGTAATAGGTACCTGGGAAAGACACCTTTCTCTTTCAGTTTAGAAGCTATGTGTTTGTATACAATCACTGAAAACACAAAGTAGCCTTCGCCCGCCACCTGAGCATACATGGCCGGTGACAAGTTAATTTGTAATATTTTATACCTAGTTTTGTGGCTTATTGTTTAGTTATAACGATATTTAAGTCTTTCAACTGTAGTTCAATCGTAATAATAGTATATTTCAACACTAGGACCAAAAACGGGCGTTTTTGATACGAGCACAAGTTTAACAGCCTCGGCTGTTAAATGAGCAACTATATATAAAAAATCCAATTTAGGGCCGTGCGATGAACTATTTTTCCTCATACTGCAAATAAAATGAAACAAACACGTAAAACATAAATTATTACCTGTTTTAGTATCAATTTTGTCGACCATTTTTGTCACTTTAGACTAATCAGCTGTTATGTTACTTACGTTGTAGCAGTTCTTTCTTGATTCCTGATAGGTTGTTTAGGTTATGTCAGTCTTATTTATTATCATCAATAGTTCGATCTCAACAATTCGATAGCTCGATTTAATAGTTAGTTAAGCGTTTCACAACTGATATCCAAAACGTCTAAAACACAAAAAATCGATAATAATTGTTGCAGTTACTGTATCGATTTTTTTACAATCGAACACTGACCTCGAATCAAAAGTATCAACAATGATTTTTTGAACATTTGAAACAGGTGTTTTTGAAGCATAATGACGAATAAATATTTTCATTAGATTGGATAAAAAGACAAATATACACAGGCACTACGTTTACGTGTTCTTTATCGACGTAATATAAAGTTGAAATGTTTTGTACCTTTACGGCCCATAATGCAATACACTTATTTTTGAAACGGTTGGGGCATAATCAGGGAATTACAGTAAAATTTAACTACACGATACTCTTATACAACTCAAATAGATAATGATTTAGTTTCACACCCTCAAAGTGCAAAAAATTAATGAATTAAACTAAAAAATTGGAAATACGTGAAACAAATGTCGATAAAATTTTACTATCGATTAAAAATTTCCTATAATATTATAAGTTAACTAATGAGTAAAAATATATTCACGGTGTCTGTTTTTCAACTATTTTTTAAAAATTATAATATAGCAAACGAATGAGATAATACTTGATAAACATATCACTATAGTGCGAGGGTGAGGTGCAATTGTTGGAGGAGGGTGGCGGGGGAGGTGAGGTCTCGGACCACATCATCCCTTCATCCTTCAGTCTCCCCGCGCCCGCCGACGCTCCACCACCCCACAGTTTGACCATCACAACCCCCTCGACAGTAACATTCCTTTAGTTAAAATTGTCATATTTATTAAGTTGCAAATCTTCATAAAAATATTGTTACTTTTACAATTTCTTGTCTCAATTAAATTTTCCATAAATTTTAAAAATAATTATTGTAAAATTAAATTTCTTATTGGTGGATGGTTTGAATTCTTAACACAATAGATTCATTAGAGTCTGAATAACCTGAAACACTAAAATATATATTCCTTAGTTCAATATAGTAAAACTTTATCATAAATTTCATGAATTTCAAATAAATTTTATTAGATGAATACAGCAAAAATTGAAATATTTAAAAAATATTAAAATTTTATATAAAAAATTATCAAAGTTGTAAAACCGTTTGATTTACGATAAAGTTTACTATAGTGTTTTCCTCCCATGAAGTTGTGTGTTATTTTTGAACTTTAAAACTTGTACAGAAGAAACAAAATGACTGCAATGTACTGGATTTGTCTCCTGTTGCTTTACTCGAGTACTTCAAACACAGGTATGTGTAACTTTAGACTGGTTTGTGGGCTGGTGTTAAAAGATATAAAGAAATTAAGCGTCAATTGAAGGACAAGTCTAATCAATATCGACTAGACAGTTCCACTTTTCCTAATTGTGCTAACTAATTTAGATAAAAGTAATGCCGGATACAAGCTCACACAATCCTTATGAATGCTTTTACAGCACAGGTATTTTATAAGATATTTTCTATTTTATTTAAAACAGTTTTATTGGTTTCGATTATTTAGAAGTATCGTCTAAGCACGTTACTCAATTTTGTTCTTTATCAACGAAAAATATGTAATGCTTTAACTAATTTAAGTTTAACCATTTAGTGTAACTTTATATTTTTGTATTTTTTCGCTGGTGTCATTTTCGCTGTTTTGATAATTAACGATAAAACCTCAGGTGTTGTTACTTAAACAAACGTGCACATTTCATTAGGGTGCTATTACATAAGATCCACTATCAATTTTTTTTATAAATTACTTAAGCGTAATAATTTAAATTTCACTCATATTTATTATTTATAGCTACACTCCTTTATGCATTAAACACTTGGTATTTATAATATGTTCATGACATGGAACTTTGCTATTAGAAGTATAGTTCATTAATTACTAATGGTGACTTGGTCTGGAATCGGACCGATGATTCTCATATCACGAAATAGAATGTTACGAGTAAGATATCCAGATTTCATCCAGAAACGTAAATTCTTCATCACCAACAATGCTTTTCAAATAAAGTAGCCTATTAGATAAAACTATAAAGAAATATAATTTCTTTCTTGCATACACTAAACTACCGGTACTGGTTTTGTTTCGTCAGGCCAAACAAGTTAAATCTAGATAAGTATGAAAATACTTTTTACATTACAATAAGAAGCGTTACAACTTGTTAACATACTTGTATAGAAGGAAACTAGGCTTCCATGGTAAAATATTAATGTAAATATGAATATGCACCAATAAAAAATATGTGAAAAGAATATTCTATATGTCTATTTTGATATCAACGAGACAAATCGGCTATGTAAAGAATACACACGAAAATGACAAAGGGAAGTTTATGATCCATGAAAAGATAACACAACAAACCAAAGTATATTTTTCCTCTGGGCGCTTTGTTTACTTATGGCCTTTATGGGATTTCTGTAACAATAAACAAAAAACAAAACAACAAAGATATTTGTATTTTAAGTTTTCAATTTTATCCTCAAAATTAATAATTGTAATATTTAATGAGAAATATCAGATTACTAATAGATAATAACAGACAAATATTGAAATACTATTTTTGTTGTTTACATAATTGAAATAGTTTCATCACATATTGCGTTGAGGTGTTGGAGAGAGAGTTTAACAGAACACACAAATGTTTTACTCACTTTCTATCTTCAAGATACACAGTAGCATCTGGAGTAGATTCCAGTGATATACGTGGTGGTATTTCTGCCATTGGAATAAAAAAGCAATTACGATGGAAGCTCACGTGATGACAATACTAGCTCGCAAATTCATAGTTTAAAGTCATTTTTACGATCTCCACACGTTTGCCTAACCTCATTCCCCATACCTCACTTTATTCAATAGGTTGTTTAACAACACTCGTGTTAATAAAGAATATTACATATTTGAGTTATCATGTTTAAATTGGTATTGTGACATTAATCTATTTTTTTAGCTAAAGACTTCCAAGATAGTGTCTCCAGTGATCTAAACACTGATTTTGGATGCCCTGACACTCTACAGGTAAAATATCAATATTTTAAATCGATCGTTTTTTAACTAGCTTACGAAAACACAAGCATTATAGAAGGTGTAACACATGACCAATAATAACAAATCATTTATAAAAGATAACGCATGTGTAATGTGAGTATTTACACACACAAAATATTGGATGTAAATGATTTCTGGTTGACTCAAAAATAATAATGTGGAAAATAGCCATTATACTACATAATTAAAATAAATAGTCCTAAGTCCTGTTCCTCAAACCACTGATTTTACTCCCCTTCTTTGAACTCATAATGTACCAAATTTGTTACGATGTAAAAATTCCATTAGTTGTACACATTATGTACACAAGGCTAGATCAGAACATTTTACGGTTTATGTTTATGTCAATGGGCTGTAACTTTGATAGGGATATTATGTATCACTTTTTGTTGATGACGTAGTAATAAAACCTTCTTTGACTCTTCTCGAGGCCGAATGATAACCTACTGATTGAAATGGCATTAAAAATTCAAACCTTTTTTTAAAATTAACTATTTAAGCTTAAATTATTCTTCAACGACGAAGGGAATTCGCAATAAATGCTACAATCAGAACTAACACACCGCCCGAGAGCGACTGACTTGTGTTTACTTGCGAGATACTCAATGAATGGCTTTGTCTCTGCACAACGACGTTATTAGTTTTCCTTTGTCAATAACCAACGCAAATATTTGTCGGTATTGCTCTATTCTCTGGAAACTATTACCTATCTGGTTTTACTATTACCTACACACAAATCAACGAGAACCTCTCCCTGACTGCATGAATGTTTACTATACCTTTTTCTGAGTAAAGTGAGGCCCCTCCCTAATTTTACATACATACACGGGTGAAGGTGTAGTCTGTAAGGATAGATAGTATATACATACCTTCTTTTTGTTTATATACTCAGTAAAAAGAGTGTAAGAAAAAGAAAATTCGCAGCCGATATAGTTATTTATGCAACAAGTGTACACGAGTTACATATTAAAATTTTCCTACGTCTCCCAAAATAAATATTAAGTAATATCATATAATGTGTTAAATATTTATGATAGCTCATATGAAATTATTTACTGCTAGACTAAAGCACTTTATTATTTTGACATGGATATGTCAGCTCTGGGAGGGGGGGTGTTGGCGATTTTTAAGATATGTACCAAGTTTCCATAGAAACCATCAGAGCTATTGTATTGAATTTTTAATATAAAATCCCTTCATCTTAACAGCTGTTTAGAGGAAGGGAAAACATTACCTTTAGACATATCCGTGATCTAAACTATTTCCCATAGGGAAGTAAACAAACACTTTTTCCTTGAAGGTCGCGACACGCGCTGTTAAAAATTGAAACACTGTAATCACTGTCATTGTTCTTCATCATCTTAGCACTATAACATCGCAGTCTCCTCTCAAGTAGGTTTAAAAATGTAGGTTATATCTATGTTGATCGGGTACAAGAACAATAAGTCAGTTGTTGATATTCAGTGTTGCCAACTTAAGTCATGCTTCTGAAGTTGAAACACTAGAGTGCGTAAAGTAAATTTACAGTGTTCAAAGTAAATAAAGAGTGCGCAAAGTAAAATGGAACTGGAAATCACCTTTTTTGCATCAGATATCGAGTGTGAAAACATAATGTATTTAAAAACCAACCCGTTGTCATTTCGGATTCGGGCGATCAGGTCACAGAGGTTAACTTCCAGGCGGTAACCTCTGGAAGTTAACCTCCAGCACGTAACAGCACTAAAACGTCCAAACGTGTGTCCAGGAGGTGTGCTTTGGCGGCTCTGCGCGTTACACAGTTCCTGAGAACTCCCCCTCCACGTCCCTGGGGCTACTCGGACCCGGAGCCCTAGGACACTGCCGAGACCACGGGAGTCCTCCAGTGTACACCCTGCACCAAGGTCAGTTAGAGTTTAAAATTTTCCTTCACAACATACAATATGATTTTATTTTTGTCCATGTTATCTTTATCATAATGACTAATAAGTAGATGGATACACATTATTATTATGTAATTGGACAATACCTTGGATTGGTAGGACTTTTGACTATTCTACATTAATTCCTACTCTTAACATGGAAAGTTTAGCATGGTCCAAATCCTTAAAGAGATTAGTGTGTGCCATTGCCTGCCCACGTGGGAGGAAATGTCCTTAATCGAAAGATTCAGTCTGTGTGTGTGTAAAGATAAGTCGGCCAGGTTTAAATTGCTCTTAGTTTGATTTAGAAGGACCTTCAAACTCTAGAATTTTATTGAGTTAGAGAGTGGATTAAGCAAAAAAGGATCAATGTTCCAAGATCCAAAGAGAGACAAAGGTTTGTAGATGGTGCACTATTCATTGGGAGTGACACTGACTTTACACTTACCTTTTTACCTCTCCTCCTATGTGTTTCTCTTCCCTTTTCCTTTTCGTTTTTACCGGAATATCCATAATAATTATAATTACAAGTATTCCATGTCCGTTACTGTGACTTCCCGCGTGGCGATGCTAGGGAGGTCGCTGGCGCGGGTGGAGGACGGGGAGTTGTGGAGCGCGCCCGGTCTGGATCGAGAGTCTCTCCCTCGTCCTCTCTCCGTGGAGATGTCCTGCACTGTGGGTGACGTCACCTACGACCGCGTCCTCACCATCAGTCTCCTGGACAGGGACGACAACCTGCCTGAAGTCGTCAACGTCTCATCGTCGTCGGACGTGGTGAGTTGTTGGAGGAGTCCTTTGTCTACATTGTACCAAGAGGTTGTCATCAAGATATTTGAAACATTACTTCATACATTAAAAACCTATTCAAACCATTGAATCTAATATTTACTTATTGTGTATTATAGTTATTAAACTTCCAGATTTTTATGGAACTTAAATAAATCAAATTTTTTTTCAAGACTTTTATAGATCCATGATAAAGTGATCCATGAAAGTCTTGAAACTAAAAATTTGTTTCATCTATGACATACATATATCTACCGAAACAGCATCACTGTGATGAAAACAAGCAATATAGAGGATTTGGCAAAGCTAATATATATAGAACGGAAATGAGGAAACTACCACTTGCCGGATATACCTCAATCTATTTCAAATATTCCTATTGGTTGAGTGACTACGTTTTGACAAGCAAATCTGATCAATGTACTGTTATATTATAAATATAAGAAGTAAGTAAGTCAAATTAACTTATTTAAGTATTATCTTTGCAGTGGAACTTCTATACATTTTTTTAACTTTGTTGGAGCTACTAGAATATTTTATCGACATCGTGGTATTCGGTATTTCACGTTGTAAGAAATAGTTTTAACCCTCAAGCTCTATAGATTGTAGCCCTTTACTGGCTGTATTGTAAGAATGCATACTATATATTCAATATACTATACATATTTGTAAACTGTAGTATTTTT
This sequence comes from Nephotettix cincticeps, assembly GCA_023375725.1. Taxonomy (NCBI): domain Eukaryota; kingdom Metazoa; phylum Arthropoda; class Insecta; order Hemiptera; family Cicadellidae; genus Nephotettix; species Nephotettix cincticeps. Next base: position 26,525,103 of record CM041790.1, on the reverse strand, counting down.
GCTTTTTATTAGTATTATATCAGAAATTAAAAACTACTTTTACATTTTTTCATCAACAGGAAAAAACACACTCCATCTAGTCACAGTCACCAATATCTCTCATCTCATTGTTACAATCAATTAATTACAAATATTACAATATAAAATAGAACATCATTCTATTTACAACTAGTTGTAGGATATGCCCGTACTTTGTACGGGTTGTGTAAGGGAAAATATACTTATTAATGTGACAAAATCAATTCGTTTGGATAAAAAATTCGTTATATTTCAAGTTAACATTTTCATATAGTATGATTTCGACACATGGGTTTAAAATAAAAGATCGATGTAAACAAACTAATATTGATATTAATTTGACAGCTGTTTGTTTTTTCTTTCTATTAAATCACTTATACATCACGTATCCTCAAAATCAATGATAATGCTTAAATAATTTAGTGTTAAAACTACAAAGACAGCTGATTATTACCAGTAGGTGATTCATGGAAAACTGAAAGCAAAATGTCTAATATTGCGTAAAAAGTGGGTTTTTAAATGCTCGTTATTTACTTTTCAAGGGGCGGCAGACAATTTTAAGTATTGAAAAATAAGCAAGAAATAAGTTGCATTGTTATCAATTCCCCTATTTTTCGGCGAAGACGGCTTAAAATGCCTCCTGGAGCGTCACAGACAAACAGACAGACATACGCAAATTGAGATAAGACTTGTTTTGGCTTCTTTAACGCACGAAACGTTAAAATAACTAAAAAATGAATAACTCTGAGCAGTGTACCGACGCAACTCTAATTTTATTTATATAGATATATAATTGTATAGATATAATAGTATCATATTTTGGAATATACAGGGTTATTCAAAAAGAATGGTGCAAACGTAAGGTTAATTAATTTGAAAACTTTGTATTAGGGAATCATTAAAACAGAATAAAACTGTTTCTTATATTAGGCCTAACAGGTTCACATTAAAAATTATTGCATTAAAAAAATTTCAATAAAAAAACACATTTGTATTTATTACAAAAATCCTCAATGTGAGCTCCATTAGAAGCTCGGCAAAAATCCAGGCGAAATTCCAACTGGGCCCAAACGTTCCGTAGCATTTCCTGAGTAACGGACTGCACGGCTACTGTTATTCGATGACTTAGTTCTTGAAGGGTTTGGGGTACAGAAGGGTAAGTACACTTTGTCTTTGATAAACCCTATACTAAAGTACCGCACTAAAGGTCCGATGAACACTAAGAATAGCATTAGTACGAGAAAACTCCAAGAATGCTAAGAATTAACACAAAATGCTTTTTCTTGTTTTGCACTCAACCAAGCAACTGAGAAAAACATAATCTTGTCAAAACAAATTTATTAATACGCTCTTTTCATTCTTGTAACAATCAACTATTTGAAATCATGGAATCAGACGTACCAACCGTTCAGCTTTGGTTAACATTCTTTTTAATAACCCTGTTAACATTATTTTAACATAATTTACGCCAAAAATATCAGCCTATCACTATCTCCGAGAGCCGATCAAGTGACTATAAGCCGATTTAGAATCGATATAACAATCGAGTAGTGATGCGATATCCATGGGTTAGGGTGGAATGTAACGTGATAAGGCGAGCTAACAGTTTAGTGACTATCAATTACCCGGTAATTATCGCATGCAAGGGGTGTGTCAGGGCGAGGGAACGCCTTGGTCTCTGTCTGCGTCACACGGAGGCGGACATGGGGCATGTCTCTGTGTTCTCGTCTCAATTCCTTAATAACTGACACGTTTTCAATATTTTACAAAAAAAAGATGTTCGTTTCGTGTTGAAAACACGTTAAGAGTTTTTTCCTGTTGATTGCCGCCGGTTTATTTTGTTAGGTATGAATTTGGAATGAAATCATGTTTTATAGCCCCTGAACTGGTCAAAAGATAAGTTAATATTTTAGCTGATGGTTTAGTAATGAAACAATTACTCATTTCATTTTCAGGGCTATTGTAGTTTGATGTATTTAGTGAACATCGTTGGTGAAAAGTGTCCACGTTTCAAAAATGTACTTCTTACAAATGTCTTTCATTCTTTTCGGAAATACCGTAGATCGTTCACACCCCCATCCAGAGCTTAGACGTATCCATGTCAAAATTAATTAATTTTGACACTTCGTAACAAAACGTTTCAAGTCACTTTTCAAATGTGACTGTTACCAAATCTTACTGATCCTTGTTACAACAAATGTTTCTCAAATATAATAATATTTTTCATAGTACAATATCCATATCATAATGAGCTTGAAAATAGATGTCATGTGATAGTGAATATGTCTAAAAGGAATGCTACCAGTTCCTCTAAACTGCTTTCCTTCTAAACCTATGACGACACTTCCGTTTCAAATTTTGGTTTGACGATACCCCCAAGAGCTAAGACATATCCATGTTAAAACATGTATTACCTTTCACTTTTTGTAGACGAAAATATTTTCGTACGGTCAAAAACATTAATCTCAAGCTAATGACACGAGATTAACACTAGAGATGAACACTGAACAGTGGTATTTGATGGTTTCGCATAGATTAATACACTGTTTATTTAAACAAGAGTTAAAGAAACTGATTATTTTAGGCTTAAGAAAGCCTAAAATAATCAGTTGAATAAACTTGTTTGTTCCTCACTATATATCAACCCTGTCAAAGAAAATTTTCCCCAATTGAATATTTTTTAAGTTTTCCTGACTTAACATACTGGAGTATTTCGTTGGTAATAATACTGACGGTGCTAACTCTTTTGCAGAGCCTTATTGAGCTCTTGGATTTGGATACGTTTGGAGCCAACAATTTCAAGATAGATGTTTTAGATGACTATTTAAATATTGTTCAATACGAAGTAGTCGTCTCACCGACAGAGTTCCGAGGCCTAGAGGCTACACAAGTCCACATTAGTAAGTTTTTGAATATTTTGTTAATGTTTGGAATTATAAGGTAATATACAATCAATTGATTATTAAGTAATCCTGAGGAAATTCTGGGAGATAAATTCATGAACAGATCAACATTAAAAATTATTTAAATATATAAGAAAATCACTTTAAATTATATCCAGCCAATTAAACATTTTCACCTATGTGAAATTAATTAAATATGTTTTAAATTAAACTATCATGCATTAAAATTTATATAAGATCGTTTTGAAACAGTTTTAAGATGAATATTTTTTGTGTAATAGCTAGTAATTAAGACTAATAAACTCTAAGCCATATTTTTGTCTCTTTAGTCCACCGCCATGCTATCAATCATGTGAATTTCAAACATAGATTTTACTAGTTTTAAATTAATTTTTAGTTATTCTAATAATTTTAACTTCGATCATGTGAAATCATGTACAAAGACTTACAGAAGGCTACGATAATAGATATAAAATTTTCACTAAAAATAATCACTAAATTTGTCCAGAACGATGTTTCAAACACACATTAATTTATGTTTTCAGACTGGGGATAAATGTACTGTAGGAATAGTGAACAAAAATCACTTTCCATAATAAAATATAGAATTTCAGTGAAAAATATCAGTAATGTACATCTTTGTGTGTAAGAATTGCTTTGGTCATAAGCTTGAGTCTTAGGTGAGCTAATCAGATCATTATCAAACTAGTTAATCTTTATCACCAAACCAGCTAATAAATTCAGATATTAGATTATTACCAAGCTACGGGTAAGTTACTTATGACGAGGATGTTGTTGTTTTATAATATCAGTAAGCCTACTGTATCGCGCTGTCTTGTTTCAGACGTCAGCGTCCGCCATGACATCACACCCCCCGGGCTTCGTTACCCCGTCATCATCAGGGTGACGGACACCAATCTCCTTGCTCCCAGCACGGTAAAGTGCCCAAGTATTTATGTTAATTTAGACTAAATTTCTCTTCTATTAATCCATTATTATGTTCTACTCGTATAAGTGCTTAAAGCTTGTTTACAAGGAAGTTAAATCATTGAATAGAAGCTAATCAAAGATGTAGTTAATCTTTATTTTATGTTTTGTCAAACATTCTTGTTAAAAAGACCGCAAGAGACAATCACCATTATATTACTAGACCTCCTAGTCCCGTAATGGTACAGTATTAGTATAAAAAGAAAACTTAATATACTAAAATTTTAAATCAATGAAAAATAATAAAAATAATTAAAATCAATCTTTTAAACAAATTATTTTATTTCCTAGATTAAAATGGGAAAATATAATATTTTTCTGTCAAGTAGCCATTTTATACCATGAAAATTTTGTTTTTAATATTTTAATTTCATCAACATCTGTCCATAATAAAGGTTTGCCTAATCTCCATGATTAAAAGTAAAAGAGTATGCAGGTACTTATGTAAACACATAAATTATGTTTTTTCACATGTATGGATTCAACATTGCTAATATCAAGTTTAATCCAAAAATATTTTAAGTGAAAAATTTAATTTTTCCTAATCCTCCATAAGATTAACATTAGGTCAAAATACAACGTATGTATTTAGATTTTTTATATCTTAACGTTGAAGATAGAGAAAAACTTTAAGGAAATAATTTGTTAGTTTTTTAAGATATTAAATTAAATATATAATTATATTTTTAAAATTACATTAAAAACGAAAAAATTTTGACAAACAACTACCCCATTGACCGATATGTCTGGAACGAACTCTTTCCGAGTATGTAAAAAAGTTTAAATTTGGTTATAGACCTTTTTTACAGAGTTATTTTACAGCACATATGTTTAAAATACATATAAACATATATAATAGTAAAAAAATTACCTTTGTTTTTGTATCCTCACCTAAAGAAGAAAAAATCATGCTAAGTCTCACCAAGAGACCTAGGTAATAGTCTTTATAAAATTCGAAAAACTTTTAATAAAATATTAAACCACTTGAAGGTTAAACTCACAGTGAAAGTTTTAAAATCAATTCTTTTACAATTTCTAGTAATTTCCTAGTGGTAAGAACTTTAAATATTAATTTATTTCATCATCATTGTTCTTGCTTAGTTAAAGGTTTCATCTCCAAAGCATTTCACCACAGTTGTGGCATCTTCAGACAGATTAATAAATGAAAAGGTTTGCACTGTAGCCTATTAATAAAGTATAATGTGTATATGATGTAATTACTATACCTTGAGGACACTTGGAAATTGGTAATTTTTTCCACGTTCTATTTTTAACTTTTATTGTTACGAGTATATTTACCTTAAAACCTCAGTATCTTAGGTATGGGAAGATTATTTTACCGGAAGAATAACGAAGAAAATAAATTTATATTAAAATAAAAATATTTAAATCTTACAAAATTATAAAAGTATCCAAACTTTAATATACATTTTCTATTTTTAATTAAGAATTAATTTAATTACGAATTAAGAATTCGATACAAAACATTCCAAAAACATGAATATTAACTAACATTGTAGTTTGAAAAATCAACTGGAAGTATTAAATTTGACATCTGCCTTTTAGCAAGTTATTGGAGGAGGGGGTTTTGCCAAATGTTACTTCTATCAAGATCATACAGACCTATATATTAATGTAATGCAAAACCTTTAGTTTAGTATCCTCCCTGATACAAAAATGGTGTAAAATGCTTCAGGTAGGAAACCTTAAACTCTGCAAGGATAAATCTATAAAAGGTAATGTATCACACTGTAGAATATGTTCCAGCTGTCTATACCCGTGACGTTCCGGTGGCGGCCGCCTCTACAGGCGCTGTCGCAGGTCCGCCCCTTGGTCATGTACCCGGCCTCGGTCTCGGTGACGCGGGTGGCTTCCATGCACGCCAGGGTGGCGGAGCCCCGCGACCCCCGGGCCCTCGACACCCCAACGGGCCCCAGGTTCTCCCTCAAGCACCCGGCGTTCAATGTGACGGAGCTGGCCGGCATAGTTTACGTGTCTGACACCACGGCGCTGCTGCGCTCCCAGGCCATGATCAGGTAGGCGACATTTGGAAGGGGGCAAAAGAATTTGAAGAATCGGCAAATTTTAAAATAAGAATGAAATATCTAATTACCTTCGGGTAAATTTTTAAGTAAAAGTAAAAATTTAAAATGTCTTAAAGCGGGAATGCAAGATTGTTCACTGTTGATTCTGGCCATAACCCTAATTGATTTCTTCTTAAATACAAATAATGTATGATTTTGAACACTTTCAGAGCACCAGAACTCAAGGTTAGAGAACATTACCTTATAATGCTTCTTTTTGTACTGTTTAATTATGTATATAACCATTTCAGGACTTTTTAACGCTATGGTACTAATTTTACAAAAATCCAAATGGTAAGTGCAGTATTGAAAATTAATTGCAGATTAAAAATTGAATGGAAAGATTCTGCTGGACGGCGAGACTCCGCCCTTCTGGCGGTGGAGGTGACCGACCCCGGCGCCCCGCTGTGTGTAGACCACGACCACGAGGACAACCTGTGCTCCTCCCTGGAGCAGCGCGACTGTCAGCGGACCAGCTGCGCCCACGGACTGGGAGGCTACTCGGGGTAACTTGCCAACACTTCACGTTCACGTTACAATGAATAAGAATGACACCTCTCTTAGCAGCTGCCACTGTAGCTCTTCAAGTATGATCTAGACGAACAATAATTAAGTGTGAACATATCTATGGGTGGGTCAGAAAAGTCCAATCACATCTAGAGTTGAATAGATTATCAACTGATCTAGTAGCTCACGAGTAGATTGCAGTAAGTAATTTCAGTGCTGGCAGTACGGCATTGTACAGTACAGGCGTACAGGAGAGCATAAAGCGCTGTCCAAGTTGGTAAGATGTGCCTAGTTCCAGTGTCTAACTTTAGTCTAGTTCTACCTTGACTCCACTATTTGACCTACTTGTTGTACTAATACTGAAAACTATGAACTACATTTGGACTTACAAGTTTTAATTCTTTTCATGCCCGTGAGTTTTAAACTGTTTAATTACCATAGTTTATTTATTCAAGCTATCCGTATTGAAAAATTAGTTTTTAAAATGCTCGTATTCGTCTAATACCACGTTATTCCTACTTCAGGAATAGCAGCCGCGTCAGGTGCGAGTGGTTCACAGGTAACTCGACAGGGTACGCCACCTGTACTGTGGATGCGGCTCACTGCCCCGACCTCTGGTGTGATCCTCTGGAACGACTCTCTCGCAACCTAACCTGCCTCCAGGACTGCACCAGTCAGTATATCCTTTAAATAATTAAAAATATTCACCTGAAAATATCCACTACTTAGTAGTTAGTGTACAAATAATATAATTAAGATTATCATTGATTCTTTCCATTAATAGATGTTAAAGTCGAGTTCCCACCTTATACACTCGAATAGAATGAAGTTTAGATTCAGTACAACGTAAGATAAATGCGAAAAAATCAAAATTGCCCTTTGTAATTTTCTAACTAGATACTTTATTTTATTTCTATTGTATAAACTTTGCGTGACCGCCTCAGCGTTTTCAATAATGTGTGTCACATACATACCGGGAGCACCAGAAATATCTGACGGTTTTTTAAATATTTTTAATGAGTCTTTTATTATAAAGACGTATACCTGTGGAAACAGCCCTCCACATGAAAGAATGCCGAGATTGAGAAGATTAGTTCTCGAAGAGAGATCTTCAGATTGCATTACCACGATCTATAGTATTGTTTACTTTATTAATTTCGTCAGGACGATCTATTAGAGCATGTACAAATAGTGAGAGTCTCTCACAGGTGATGTTTTAATATTTCCTCTCTGTTGTTTAAAATTTACAGTATTTCCTAAGATACAATTTTTTGTGAATAAATTAAATAGTATTGTATAAAAGTCAAATTTTCAGCTACTAATGTAGATTTATATAAAACTCCTACTATTCCTGATTTCCTCCTATTGCATTATTAACCAAAACACCTAAAATAAAATATAAGACAAAAACTTTATATTCAATCTAAATTATAAAAAGACTGTAAAAATGTTAACAAACGTTCAAGTCAGTTATTTCTGCCGTTAATGATGAAGGGCACGTCCTGGGAGCTGGGAGGGTGCGCGACTCAGGCCACGGCGTGCAGCCTCTCACCTACGGCGGGTTCTGCTCCTGTGACCACGGCGGCTCCTGCATGTGCGCCGGTCTGACCCCCAGGCCACCCAAGAACCTTATGTCCAGACCCGTCGCCACACAGACCCAGCCTGTCAACTTGACGATGACGTCTAAAGCCACTCAAACTCAGCACAATATTACATCTACTGGTCTCTCTTTGGTTCCTGGTATGTTGATATATTGGTACCACAATTAAACAGTACCAGAGGCATAACGAACTTTCTTTTTTTAAATAAATTAACTTTTCTTTATTATTCGTAGAATAATAACTAAACATATACATTTGTTTAAAACTTCTTCAGCTGAAATTATAGGTGAAAGTCAAATAATTTTTTTTATTTGCCGGAAAATATAATAAATGATTGCTTGACTTGCAACTAACCTTTGAGCCGTTATTTTTACATACATGCGTGTAGTGTCTAATTTATTTGGGACTTAAATAACTGTAAAACATGAAATTTTAGTCCAAGTCGTTATGGACAGTTTTGAAAGATTTAGATTTCTCATGGTTTTCAGAAGATAACTATCATAACAAATCCAACATTAAAAAAAGAAAAATCCCGGTAGCTACAATGGGTGTATACACACGTACCAAATTTTATCCAAATCAGACCAACGGTGTAGGCTGTGGCTCTGTAAAAATTTGTATAGACGTCCTGCATTTTTTTCTAAATTGTAGTTTATCTCTCTGTACTTCACACAGATATCCACAAAAATCACTTATCTAGGTTCATGGGAACTAAAAACAAATATATCCACTGTAAACTGAAAATGAAAAATTTTAACGAAAATAATACTTTTCCTCATATTATCATATTTATGTGGAAACTATTAACAACTTATGACTGCATTCTCTGTCTACCTACCTGACATATTGTTCATTTTGTACGGATAGGAATTTTAGCTTAAGTAAATTTGTAGATAAATAAGTTAACGTTAACAAGGCTAAGAATTTTAACTGATAATTTGATAAAATGTGGAAGTAAAGCATCATAATCACATACGTGGATAATTAATTAATGATTGTCTTAGTATTTGTTAACATTGATCTTGATAACTACCTCTTGCAACAAAAATATAAAAAATGCTATATAAATATATTGTAAAATCATTATAATGTAGATACAGACTTAAGAAAACGGAGGAGCCTTTTTCGTATACATCTGAATTAATTAGTTAGTTTTATTATACAACGTACAAAATGCATGTAAATAAAAGTGATGTGAATTTTTTCCTAGACACAAAGACCTCGATTGGACCTGCCGAATCCAAGAGTCGTCGCAAAGAAGGGTGTGGGTTCAAATGTCAAACAAAGGCTGCGATTGGAGTCATATTCATCATGTCCTCTTGTCTGTTTTTTCTGATGTTCCTTACAGCTCGCCGGCAGTAAGTATTCAGTACATCCATTTAAAATTAGCAATTGTATTTTTAGTGAGAAGCTGAATTTTGAAGCATCTTTGGGTAGTTTGTTGTCACATGAGCTAAAATTACTATAAAAACTGGAATTTAAATTTTGTTTAGAGATAAATATTGTATATGCGCTTGTTTCATACAATTTTACTGAGTTGAATTAAAATTCGTTCAGACGAACTGGAAAAATGATTCAAAGGGATGAAGGTATACTAAAAAATATTCGAGGTAGGATACAGGTCCAAATAATCCTTATACTTCCTCTAAATGACACAACCTTATTTCTCCTACCTCGGCTAGACGATTGTTTCCACTTTCTATGGCTTCCGTGATGCTCAAGATTGTACCAATTTTCACCCTTCACCAAAACCATAAAATGCTAATTTCACAACAGCAAAAAACTTGACGGGTCTTCATCGATTTCTATTCAAAGAATTCGTGTCTCGTATGTATGAAATATTTTACAACTTTATTTCGGAACAATATTAATATAGGTAACACATTCCTTCAGGAGACGCAAGAGCAGCAGCCGCAAGCTGATGGCCACGTCGAACACGCTGCTAGAGGCGCAGAGAGCTGCCGATACTCTCCTCCAGACCTTCACTCACCCCGTCATCAGTCCATGTCACGGCCACCCTCCGGAACCCTTCATTGTGGTATGGATCACTAAAAAAATCTTAAACCTCTTCTCAGTTACTTCTTCTTTGATAAAATGATTCCAAACAGAACAGAACAAAAGTTTTTGGTTCGAGTGTATTACACTCTCTAAGATTGGTTGCATGTCTATTTATAAATCCAGCTATTTTTTCATCGGATTAAATATTAGTACGAATATAGGGTTTAAAAAACGTATATAAATCATGCGTTACAATTATATTCCAGGCAGACCCACGATGGGAGTTCCCACGTGAATCGTTGATAATAGAGCAGTGCTTAGGTGAAGGGGAGTTCGGAAGGGTGTTGAAGGCACAAGCGATGGACATTGATGGAGTCAAAGGTAAGCACTGAATTATGCATTTGTACTATTAAGTTATAATTTTAAATTTGTTTAAATATAATATTATTATTATTTGTATTTATGCACCCGTACAAACAACTAACTGTGATGTACATTTTAATTATTCATAGCAATATAATTTAAACATTTGAACTCATGAGAATACTATAGGAATTATTTTGGGATCTCTTTAAAGAATACATTTCATCAGAGAAGTCAGTATTAAAAATATTCCAAAACAATAAGTCGAGAGAGTGTATCCATATTTCTCTTTTAATGATCTAAAGTCTATTTATTCGTTCCAATTCTGATAACAACAGGTGTTACGACGGTCGCAGTCAAGACGCTGAAGGTGAGCGCCACTTCAACGGAGATGGCGGACTTGTTGTCGGAGTACCAGATGATGAAGGACGTGTGCCACCCCCACGTGGTGCGGCTGCTGGGAGCCTGCACGTCTCCTGGAGGTCCTGTCTACATCATCATCGAGTACGCCGAACACGGCTCCCTCAGGTGACACGACAGTAGAAATTGCTCAACCATATAAAGTTATTGACATCACATCAATGAGCAATTATGCCAGTGAAGATGCTTTATAGCTTAATTTGAGTTTTAAGAGTACATATTATTTTTAGTGACAAAACCTTTCACTGCTAAGCCCATAATTTGATGTGTGTTGTCTATGGCTGTAGGACTATATCGGTTTTGGGTGCAAATTTTGTTATAACTAGTTATTGTTGTTAGTAGTATTATAAGTATTGTATATAAGTATATATAGTATTGTATAAGTAAGTAGTATTGTAGTATTGTGTGTTGTTATTATCATTAAGTACGTTTTTAAAAGCTCTTTACATAACAGGATTTCTTCAAATCGTGATTATCCTTCCTTCTAGTTGAAACAATTAGACGACAACATCAAACCAATAATTTGTGATAAAGCTGAAACTTTTTAGGCCTAATAAACTAAATTAAATCAACGATTTCATTAAGAAACATATTTACCGCTTGTAGTTGTTTCTTATGAAATAATAAACCTCAGCATTTTCCCTTAAAACTATAGGTTAAGTGGAATTATAATATTAAATAAACGAATAATCTCAATCATCTCATTATAAAACTATAAATCTACATTCTTACACAGAATATTTTATGATGGTACAGGTCCTACCTGAGACGAAGTCGCTTAGTCCCACCAGCACCAGGATCTCCCAGCCAAGCGGTTGAGCCCTTGTCATACAAAGCATTGCTAGCTTTCGCCTGGCAGATCTCTAAAGGCATGGCATACCTGGCTGAAAATAAGGTAGTATTCTCATTTGATTCCCATTGATTAATAGAGAATACTATAGATTATTTGACTCTATAAAAATAAGAATACCTTTATTAAGCTTCATGTTTAATAAGGGTATTTAACTTGAACCTTCCAACATCCAATAAATGTTGGAAGTAAGGTGATACTTTACTATCCAAGTATTTTGGTTTAAAACTATTCAGGCTCAGTTAAGTCTCGGAAACCCAAGAGAAATCAAAGATGTTAAGAAACCTACCACACTGAACAGCTATTAGACTTACCAGTAGTGTCGCAGGTTATTTATTATGTACCCAATTATGATCCCTGAGCAATAAACTAGGGCTTTAAGGGTAATATTAACTTTAAATTATGGGTCTTTTTAGAGGTTCCTGGTCAGACTGTAAGAAACTGCTTTCTGGGAAATTTCTAGAATTATTTCACTGTACAATAGCTTAGTACGTCGAAGGCGTATTAGGAAATGTAATATTATTTTTAGGATATAATTTTTAGCTTATATCTATATACAGGCTGAGAATTCATTGAAACCATGAGAAAACCCGAACATGAAAATTCATGTTGTTTATACCTCCAAAATGTTCAGGTTAGTTTACTTTGTTACAGCTTGTTCATCGCGACTTGGCCGCTAGAAACGTGTTGCTGGCTTCAGGTCTTCTGTGCAAGATCTCAGACTTCGGACTTTCTCGAGATGTTTATGAAGACGACGCTTACTTCAAGCGCAGCAAAGGAAGAGGTACAGTATATGGCAACTATCTCAATACCAGACGAAATAGGCCACTACACAGAAAATGGTTAAATTAAAATTATTTAGTTCACAAATAAAAACGTTTTCTTATCCCTTTAATGAGATTCCAGACCAAACTAGTTAGTTATTTACGGTGAGTGTGAGGGAGATGAGTGTAACGTATTTTATTAACTGTAGCCTTGTGACTCAAATGTAATGTCTTTTAGGTGATTTTTTAAAGAGTCTTCCACGTGAAAAATCTATAGATTTTTATTCGACTCATTTTAAAGAAGTGTGTTTTAGAATTCTGTTTAAGGAGTTTTGCCGTGTCCCGATAATCCATGACGCTCGGCATGTTTGCAGTGCCAGTGAAGTGGATGGCGCTCGAGTCACTTGCGGACCACGTGTACACGACCAAGAGTGACGTGTGGAGCTTCGGCGTCGTTCTGTGGGAGCTGGTCACTCTCGGGTCTTCGCCCTACCCTGGCGTGGCCGTGCACAGCCTCTACCCGCTGCTGCGTGTCGGCTACCGCATGGACAAACCTCTCACATGTACTGAAAACTTGTGAGTGTAACAGTCTGGCCAACGTTCATGGTAGCTCTAAGCTAGGTCACTTCCATCCGCTGAGATAAAGGTAAAGCTTCGTGTAACTCTTTCGATATGGTCAGAATTGTTAAGTAGCACTAGTGCCTCTCGTGAGCTATCAACCAACCAGGATCGACAGCTTAAGGTGTCCTCCGTATCATAGACGCAGTATCATAGATACACGTATCATTTATTATGACCGGGGATCTCTACCAACTACGACTACCATAGAAATAAGCTTATCAGGCACTTTCTCATGTATACTCTTTAGAATGGTATATCAGTAAAAAATAATTATTTATTTTATGTTTTTTTCGAAACCTTTAATAATGATCATCTTTTACCAGTACGTTGAACTGGAACCTGAATCAGAAACTGGAACTGAAAAATTCAGGCATAAATTTTATACTAATGGCTGCAATGAAACACGTGGACAGTGTATACAGAAACGGGATTGTTGTATGAATAAACATCTTTATCTATAAAAAGGGTAGATGTTCTAAATTTATTGATACTTGAGTTTAAATTCTTTTTAGAGTACTCGTATGTACTGTTGAAATATCATTTTTCATCTGTATTGCTGTAAGTAGGTAAAACGGCCACTTTTACTTGGTTCTGTAATAATCATATTTCTATTTTAAATATCATACCATAAATTTTGAAAACAAAATAAACTATTGTTCACATTTTTATAAATAAAATATCTTATAATTAAATCAGTATTATTTCCATTACTATTCCCTTTATAAATTAAAAAGTTAACATCGTAAATATACTCTTTATGAATGGCCTAGTTATAAAAGGTGAAACGTGAGGTGTGGGGTATATTTTCCTCCAAAATTAAGTTCAAATATAATATGGCCATTGTGACCTATCCGTCACCATCAACAATTAACGACATTGTATACTGTTATTAACCTTTACTACCATATTTTTTGTGGCAGGTGGTAACTCTTTATGAGTACCCCCGTGGTCACTCCACCGTTAAGCGGTGTGTACCCAAACTGAACCCACTTTCCCCCTTTTACTTTCTCCCCTTATACATAGTATAAGGAGAAAGTATTGTTTTCGTCAAAATTTTCGAATTTGAGTTGAGGGTAGATATATCCGTTTTGGGGTCTCCTGAATCCAAAAAAGTGGTTTTTGGCGTGATGTCTGTCCGTCCGTGTGTGTGTGTGTGTGTGTGTGTGTGTGTGTGTGTCTGGATGTGTACATTGCCACAGCCTACCCCGTTGGTCCGATTTAGATGAATTTGGCATGTATATATATAGTCACCGTATCTCCAGGCGTTTTTTTCATTTTTTTGAATTTTTGATTTTTAAGGGTAGTCTCCCTAAAAAACCTCGGTCCAATTTTCTCAAATGGCTCTAACGATTTTGATTAAAATTTGATAGTTTATAGTGCACAGAGCACTAAATAATTTGACACCACCTGCATGTTTGTAAAAATGACGGTTCTAAAGTTTGAACGTCAAAAAAACCAAATTTTTAAATTTTCAGCGAAACAATAAAAGTAAAGTATAACTTGACTGGTACCATTGAAACCAGCTTAAAAAACTAAACAAATTAGTAATTTGAATTATTTGTCTACGACTAACGGTTCCAGAGAAAAGTTAAATTTACTGTCTACGATAAGCAGTACGTTGTCTGAAAGCAATGTTATTCTTATGGAAAATGAAAAAAATCAATTCTTCCTTACTTTCCATTTTCCATGAAACTTATTAGAGTGTAAGGTCAAATCCTGAACAAAACCAGCTCAAAAAAGCTTGGTATTACCGGGGGGGGGGGTTTCCCCATGCAATTTGAACAATCAATTATAAATGATATTTAGAATTACTTTGTAGAACATGATAGTTTTTATACAGATTGTCTTTTTTAAATTTACTTAAGGGAGAAAGTATGTGTCTGTCCACTGGTACCGTTTATTTTCCAGACTTGTATGAGCAACTTACATACAGGGCATAAGGACTTCATTTGGGCGAATCACAGCTTTAGCTTTTCAGCTGTAACTGCTGAATTACCTATTGGAGTGTCTAGAACAATCAAATCAGAACAGCGCCGGAGCAAGTGAAATAATAGATGTTAATCAATTAAACATTAAGAAGTGTCGACGCATTGCTGTGTCAGACTTTAGCTGGGCAGGTCACGCTGTTCCCCTACGGTGGATCATCCAGGATGGCGATTGGCCTAGGCCTCCGGACCTCTGCGACGTCATGCCGTCTACAGAGCTCCCTGATGTGTTGTAGGATGGACTCGGTTGCTTTCTGAAACAGCCCATGGGATTTTTTTCTGCTAGATAGATCAAGAGTTGGGACTCCCAACGTCCCCATAGTTACGGAGTTCCTGACGAACCACGGTTGTCGTGTCTCAGCGACTTCGTTTGTATGACCTTTAGGCCCTTACTGTTCGTCTTGCTGGCCATAATCCACCACGCTTCTGAAGCATACATGATACAAGAGCGTACTATTAGTAGGAACATGACGACCTTCGTCCTGACCGGGATTGGGCTTCTCGCTGCAAGAAGTGGCCACATCAGCCCCAGGATTGGTATAACGATTGTTTTATTCGCTATTGGTGTGTACTGTTTTTTGATGCGGTTGAGCAACTATTGATTTGCGGGACAGGTACAACCTCATGTCAGACTGTTGGCGGGAAGACCCGCTGGAGCGACCGCCGTTCTGGCAGCTCGCCTCATGTCTGGAGAAAATGCTTGAGGACGACACGGACTACCTTCCTCTCCAGCTGGAGAAACGTCTCGTCATCAACCAGGGCTACCTAGCAGACCTCTCACCTGAGGATGATATAGGTAAGGGTGAACTAGAGTGTACTGAAATGATATGGTCTCGAGTTTACTGTAACTCAATCACGTTGACACTGTCATTTATATGTCTTGAGATATAAAACATTTACGAATTTAACAGACAGAGTTAATTAATTTTATTCTTTTACACATCTTAGAATCGTTATATTTCACATATCTTAGGGAGAAACTTTTTCAGTAGGTATTAAAGTGCTATATTATAACTACGGTAAATATATCATTGGTAAAGTTTACAGAAATGTATTGGTTTTTACACATGTAACCTTGTACAAGTTTATAGAACAATATACAACGTTATAGGATACTGTAGAATTAGGATGGTCTTGAAACTAGCTTGCCAGAGCTCCCTAGGTATAGTATTTCGCAGCTAACGAAAAACAGGATTTATAAGTACTGTTAATGCGTGGATCCCGAGAGTATACAAAACTCACAGCCATTTTTTGGTTGAATATTAAGTACCTATAATCATTGTTTATGATTCATTGTTTTTTAACAAAGAATTGTGTTCCTTAGTTTTTTATTCTACTTGTACTTGTATCCATATACATGTTCCTGACTGTTGAAAACAAATTATTTATGTAACCAGAACACAAGACTTTATGTTTATGTTACTTTTTGTTCAATTTTTCAGATATCCTAAAACCAGATTTCGGATATAAAGTTCCTAACCCACAGAAGTTAGAGAAAGAAATTAACCAAACTTCACCGATGAAGTACGCAAATGACATGGTAAGCAGCCAGGCGCAGACGTACGACAACCCAAGGCCCCTGAGGCGATCCTCCGTGCAAGTGGAGGAGTCGGCGAACTTCAACAACCTGGGGAACACTCATTACACAGTGCCCAAGGTAAAGCCTTCGAACCAGTATGAGAACGATGTCCAGGTCAACATATGTGACGACGGGGAAACGGATGGAAAAGAAACTCAGTACGAGGTTAGGAAATTGTTAAACTTGAGAGGAATGAGCGAACCCGGATCGAGTAGAGGTTATGTCAGTATGAACAGGAGGGCGAGCTCTATAGAAGCGAGGGGAAGTGGAGATGAAACTATAAGGAGTAAGAAGAGACCAGCGAGTTATGAAGATAACAACGACGTGAGACGCGGTAACTGTGACTGTGATATATCAGCTGCAGACTCTCGTAGTTATAACGGAGGAACGGTAACCGATAACAGGCGTGGAACTGAAACAGACTCCAATGTTGTCTGCGGTGTAAATGAAGCATTTATTGTTGAAGAAACCTCGGGAGGTGAAACCATTTCCAGAGAAGACACTACGTTAGAAACACCAATTAATTAATAATTGATATGGTTAAATCATACTGGTCGTTATAATGGAAAAGAAGAAGAATTGTTTTGAGGCAGTTTAATAATCTGTCCAGAGAGAACTACCGTTTTCTATGTCAAATAAAATTTTAAGTATCACATAAATAAAATATCAGTTTATAAATAAATTATAAAGAGGTGAGACTAATCTAACATAAAGAATATGAATATAAATATTTTACTAACTGTGTTATTGTATCTTACTTAGAAAGCTTTTCAGATACACGTTTAGACATATTATCCAATGTCAATTTTACTGTCTTCAACGTTATATATTTGCAATTCCTTATAACCTAACGGAAAATAGTTTAAAACATATGCATGACCTTAATTTTCTTTTTTTTCAATTGTTATTTAAGTCAATGCATTAAAAACCTACAAAATTTCATTACATATTTTGGTAAATACTTAATTTTATCAGAAAACCAAATGATGTTGTAGGGTAAGCATTGTGCAAATCAGTTGTCTCTTTAAAAATTATTATGAATTGAATATTATCGTAATTTATTTTAATTTTAATCTAAGTTGTGCTATTGAAGATAAGTTTCAACATATTTTTGTGGAATAAAATCTTTTTGCAATATGTTTCATAATTAGTGTATCCTGAAACCTGTTTATAATAATAGCTGATAAAAGTCAAAACTTATAAAGTGATATAGTTTATTGGTTCACTATTATTACTTTGTTGCATGGGCCTGTTTAAAGTAAACAAAGTCCTACTTCAAAAG
Source organism: Nephotettix cincticeps (assembly GCA_023375725.1). NCBI lineage: Eukaryota > Metazoa > Arthropoda > Insecta > Hemiptera > Cicadellidae > Nephotettix > Nephotettix cincticeps. Next base: position 26,507,141 of record CM041790.1, on the reverse strand, counting down.
GTGATACGAGGGAATAATTGAAATAAATTTGCAGAAGGACAGACTGACGAACAGGCAGATATTGAGAAGACCCATTTCTGTTTAGCTTGGGCCAAAATGAAATACCCCCGTTGCAGCAGACCTGCGTACTCAGAAATTTCCAAATCAATAATATAATATTAACAATATATGACAAGTTTGATCAATATATGTCGATAAATATGAGAGTTAGTTATTTGCCTGTTCTCCATAAGATTAAAATGGGAAAGAGTATGCAGGTTTGCTGCTGTGACGAACACTGAAAGTAGGCATTTCTAGCATAAACAATTTTTATTTTGGCAATTAATTGATACCAAGTTTTATCAATACCTGTCCATAAATAAAAGGAGATTGCCTATTCTCTGTATGATTAATATGGGAAAAGAGTATGCAGGTTAGCTGCAATGATAAACACATACACTTGGATTTTTAAGTATAAATGGATGGATCACAACCACATGAGGCTAAAGTTTCATCCGAAAATAGATTTTCTTTTACAAAAAAATGATTTTATAAGCACTAAAATGTTAGCAGTTACAGTTTTTTATTGTTTATGAATAAACATTAACTCATTTTTATGAAATTTGTCGTAGAAAGTGTTTGCATACATTATACTTTGTAAAACGCTAAGGAACGGGAACTGTAATAAAAAGAGTTTTGTATATTTGTCCTTTCGAATAGACTCCTAGAAATTTGTCCCAGAGTTAGTTCAACCTTTCTACTGTAATTAAATTTCACGAAATATTATATACTATTATGTACACTACCTCAAACTAAAATATGAACTACGTCATTTACCAGATCATCAACTAATATAATTACTACATTTTAAATTTTTACCAGTTATTTCTAATACTTATGTATATTTAATTTTCTAAGGCACTATTAAAAATCGCCAATTTATATACGCATGTATAAAACGTACGTACTGTGACTTAAGAATTTAGTTAACCACTAAAAAGGTCAAATGAAATGCCAACCGACTGACCTTAACTTTCTAAGTCTCACGACCGAGATTAATGTGCATTAAATGTCTTTCTTTTGTCAATAATCTGTATTACTTACTGTTTCACTGTATTACTAATTGCACTCACATAAAAATAACTAATGATTACACTGGGACAAACAACCTAGCCAGTAATCCATAATGGTTTTTTTCAAAACAATCACAAAAATGATTGTATTTACTTCTTTGTGGGAAATAGGTTATATCATGGATTTTGTCTAAAGGTAATGTATTCAGTTTATCTTAACAGCTGTTCTTATGATGGCACTTCCGCTGGCCTTTTTGCGTTCCACAAATCTGCTAACACCCCCCCCCAGAGCTTAGACAAATCCACATCAAAATTCGCTGAAAATGACGCACACTGACGACACCTGTCGAATAGTTTAAATAAAACAACACCAAATCAGCTGTATAAATATTTAAATACTTGCTGTATGGACAAACTTTACAGGTCAGTGGAGCTTACTATACTCGGAGCAGAGATGAATCCAAAAAATCTAAGATCATTCAAATCGGTCCAGCCGTTCTCGAGCTATAAATGTTATAATTAACACGACATTATTTTATATATTTTTAGACTTGTGTAGTTAATGTCGCTAAAAAATGGGTTTTAAGAGCTCACTCCTTTGTGAGTAATTTTAAAGTAAACATAAACCTTCTCTAGAAATAAGCTATATCACAGAAGTAACTCTCGTTTTCACGGAGAAGCATTCTAATTATATCTTTTTTAGCTTTACATAAATACAGACAGACAGAAATAATTTCTGTCTGTCTCAATTATCTCAATTATTGAGATAAGGCTTTTCTAGGGTATAAAACGTAGATGAACCAAAAATATAATACGATCCAATCAGCTTAAGACAACACTCTAATTGTAGTTATATATATTTAAGATTAGGTGCGATTCGATCAATGAACGCATTTTAAAGTTTACTTGTGTGGCAAAGACATATGTCAGTGTACTGACCTTTACTTGCAAAAGTGTTTTATGAATTAAAAATTCTCATTATATAAATATCAATGACGAAATTCTCGGTCGATGACGAATAGAAGTTTTAATGGTGTTTAAAGTGTATTTCACATTTATATCGAACTAAAAATACATTTAATAGATTGTGGTTATACTGTATTTGTACTTGTGTACAAACCAACCGCAGAGGTGAGGTGAGGATGGTGAGAAGAGAGTTAGTTTCCATGTCTTGCAGCAGTTTGTTGGTGACGATAGAAACCCCTTTCACCTGATTGCCCTCCACGGAAATAGAGCAAATTGTATCTCTATAGTTTTGATGACTTGATTAGGAGATATGTAGCCTACTCTATTTCTCTTTTTATGACCCACTAGAGTAAAATATTTACGCAGAAACAGTTGACACAACATTTGTTTACTAATTTACTTACTATTTGTAAGAAAGAAAGGTTTAATATTGTTGAGATTTTTTGTTATTAATTTATAAATATTTACATTATGCTCTATTTATATTAATTTACTATATACTTTTATACTTCATTGCAAATTATGTTCTCCCGTAGGATCGTTATTATTATTATTAGTTATATTTATTATTATTATTATTACATTATATTTTTCAAGAAACTAAATTTATTATTGCCAATAAAAATAGTGTAATAGTTTAGAGATTTCCTCTCAAATAGCTGGAGAGGTAAAAAAAACTGCACTACTGTGTAAATTATTGTAGTATTTCATGTAACCATTCATTATTTAATATCAAGTTTGTTAAAATACCATAATGTTATTCCTTATATCTTTAGATAATTAATAAATATAATATTTGTGTTCAAAATCAGAAGTAACATTACTTCTGCTACGCCAAAATACGGATTCCTTAGATTATATTAGATAAACAAATGTAAGACTGTTAAAAGATTCAATTTAATGTTTCACACAGTTATTTTAATGCACTAAGAACAGCTGTTTAGATGAGCTGAAAACATTCCCTTTAGACATCCATGATCTAACCTATTTCCCACAGGGAAGTAAATACAAACATTTTTTAGATAGGTTTGGCCTAGATATAGGCCTACGTAATGTATTTTTCAAAACTATGTGTAACTGAACTTTGAATATTACGTTTTATGCATTAATTGAACAAATGTTTGACAACAGTAACTTTCTATATATGCAAAGTTTTCCATAGTTAAATATTTTTACAAAATTGAATAGTCTCTTTATACACGAGTCACAGCCATTTCCTATCTATATTTATCCTGAACAACCGACAGAGACCATAGGAATCTGATGATGACAACGTCGCAATATTGGACAACGAGCCAACGAACATTTTGTGTGACTGATATGGCGCCTGAAACACCTGGTCCGGGACGCCAATAAACTATAAGACAGCCCTTGTCGCTTTTGATCAACACCTGTGAACAAGAAAATCAACTTTAATTTTTAATAGCTCAATTATTTTGTTTAAATTTCTGAATCTCTATTAGCCCGGAGATATGTAGCCTACTCTATTTCTCTTTTTATGACCCACTAGAGTAAAATATTTACGCAGAAACAGTTGACACAACATTTGTTTACTAATTTACTTACTATTTGTAAGAAAGAAAGGTTTAATATTGTTGAGATTTTTTGTTATTAATTTATAAATATTTACATTATGCTCTATTTATATTAATTTACTATATACTTTTATACTTCATTGCAAATTATGTTCTCCCGTAGGATCGTTATTATTATTATTAGTTATATTTATTATTATTATTATTACATTATATTTTTCAAGAAACTAAATTTATTATTGCCAATAAAAATAGTGTAATAGTTTAGAGATTTCCTCTCAAATAGCTGGAGAGGTAAAAAAAACTGCACTACTGTGTAAATTATTGTAGTATTTCATGTAACCATTCATTATTTAATATCAAGTTTGTTAAAATACCATAATATTATTCCTTATATCTTTAGATAATTAATAAATATAATATTTGTGTTCAAAATCAGAAGTAACATTACTTCTGCTACGCCAAAATACGGATTCCTTAGATTATATTAGATAAACAAATGTAAAACTGTTAAAAGATTCAATTTAATGTTTCACACAGTTATTTTAATGCACTAAGAACAGCTGTTTAGATGAGCTGAAAACATTCCCTTTAGACATCCATGATCTAACCTATTTCCCACAGGGAAGTAAATACAAACATTTTTTAGATAGGTTTGGCCTAGATATAGGCCTACGTAATGTATTTTTCAAAACTATGTGTAACTGAACTTTGAATATTACGTTTTATGCATTAATTGAACAAATGTTTGACAACAGTAACTTTCTATATATGCAAAGTTTTCCATAGTTAAATATTTTTACAAAATTGAATAGTCTCTTTAAACACGAGTCACAGCCATTTCCTATCTATATTTATCCTGAACAACCGACAGAGACCATAGGAATCTGATGATGACAACGTCGCAATATTGGACAACGAGCCAACGAACATTTTGTGTGACTGATATGGCGCCTGAAACACCTGGTCCGGGACGCCAATAAACTATAAGACAGCCCTTGTCGCTTTTGATCAACACCTGTGAACAAGAAAATCAACTTTAATTTTTAATAGCTCAATTATTTTGTTTAAATTTCTGAATCTCCATTAGCCCGTGCTATGTGTTTTAAAATTAGTTCGACACAACCCCGGAGCTTTCCTGGACATTAGACCCATCTAGAACTTTTACTTATATCTGTTTTCTTATACTCGAAAAGGAAGTATTTAGAGCAGTTTTTAGATATTTGCACAAATATCTTCTCACATACAAAATGTATATACAAACCTTAGGCATATTCATTTCAGTATTCGATAACTCACAGTAGAACTGTCTGAACTTTATTTCAGGGTCAGGGAAATCGTGCTGCCTTGTATAAAGTTTGATTAAAATAAATGATTGTCCAAATTGTATCTGATTGATTGATTCAGTTTAACTTATAATAGTGATTGAATTTTGAATTGTCCTTAAGGTAAGTCCAATTTGCACAGAATTTATAATAAATAGGTTGATTTTAACTAATATTAGAAAAAGGAAAGTTAGATTTTAATTTAATATATGATAATAATAACTGATTAAGATCTTGAATTTAGGCTTTGGATAGTTAGTAGCCAGCCTTAGTCTTTATGTAAAAATCAACGGGTGAAATTAATAAATTTTGATGTGAGCCTCTTCTTCTAAAATGAGTTTGATACTGGGGAGTGATTCACCAAGGAACTGTGTCCTTTTACTTTCTCCCCTTATACATAGTATATGGAGAAAGTATTGTTTTCGTCAAAATTTTCGAATTTGAGTTGAGGGTGGATATATCCGTTTTGGGATCCCCTGAATCCAAAAAAGTGGGTTTTGACGTGATGTCTGTCCGTCCGTGTGTCTGTGTGTGTGTGTGTGTGTGTGTGTGTGTGTGTCTGGATGTGTACAGTGCCACAGCCTACCCCGTTGGTCCGATTTAGATGAAATTTGGCATGTATATATATAGTCACCGTATCTCCAGGCGTTTTTTTTCATTTTTTTGAATTTTTGATTTTTAAAGGTAGTTCACCCCTAAAAACCCTTAAAAAACGTGAAAAATCCAATTTTCTCAAAAAAGGCTCTAACGATTTTGATTAAAATTTGATAGTTTATAGTGCACAGACTAATAAATAATTTGACACCACCCGCATATCTGTAAAAATGACGGTTCAAAAGTTATGGGCTTTTAAATGTCAAAAAAATAAAATTTTTAAATTTTCAGCGAAAACAATAAAAGTAAAGTATAACTTGACTGGTACCATTGAATCCAGCTTAAAAAACTAAACAAATTAGTATTTTGAATTATTTGTCTGCGACTAACGGTTCCAGAGAAAAGTTAAATTTACTATCCACGATAAACGCAGTACGTTGTCTGAAAGCGCCCAATGTTATTCTTATGGAGAATATAAAAAAATCAATTTCTTCCTTACTTTCCAACCGTTTTCCATGAAACTTGGTATGAAGTGTAAGGTCAAATCACCGAACAAAACCAGCTCAAAAAAGCTTGGTATTGCCGGTGGAGGGGGGGGGGTTTCCCCCATGCAATTTGAACAATAAATTATTAAATGATATTTAGAATAACTTTGTGAACATGATAGTTTTATTACAGATTGTCTTTTTTAAATTTACTTAAGGGAGAAAGTATGTGTCAATCCACTGGTACCGTTTATTACATTTAACACTGGGGAAACAGCAACAAGTCCTTCCTCTTCTAAGGCAGATCGAAGTCTCTTTTTCTTGGTGTTGCAGTTCATTCATTGTTGAGGCAAATAGTTGTATCACATGTTCACTGGCCACTGAATTTAGGGCCTTAAGGCTAATTTTGAATTACTGTATAATATATTGAATTTTGATGTATTGCAATTTTCTTACATTAGATATATATATAAATAAATTGATGAGAGGTGTGTGTTGATTTATATTGATTTTATATGGGTAGGCTAAATATGATTTTAAAACTTCATTAAATGAGAAATATTTTGGTAGGAATTATATTGATAAATAAATATAATATTGGATGATATTAATGATTTTCTGAGGTAGGGTGATGAAATGGTTATTTTGAACACAAGTATAATGTGAATCATTATTTAAAGACATAAGGAATAATATTATGATATTTTAACAAACTTAATATTAAATAATGAATGGTTACATGAAATACTACAACGCCCCCCCCCCAGAGCTAAGACATATCGATGTCAAAAACTAATTTAACTCTAGCCTGAGCGTTTCTAGAATGAAGGGTAATACAGTATTCCCTCTGGTGGAATGTCATAAGCGACGCTTACACTCTCGCTTCGTATTTTGACTCTGAATTCTATTATGTAATGCCGTAAACAATTTCTTCTTTATCCCTAGTTCTTTTATTTCTTCCATCTTCATTTTCATAAAATGGTTGAAGTAATAGCTATTTGTGCAACTATTGAACAAATTTGGCAACTGCCTGACTCGAGAGAAATCCTTACCAAAATGGAATGGTGGAATGGTTTCTCGAGTGATACAATTATTGCACTTTGGACTCGAGTTGCACATTTATTTCACCTACAGTTACCATAGAACAAACATGAAAGTGAAATTGGTAAAGAAACGTACACATTTTTGAACAGAAGTGACGTTTTTATGATCTTACACAATAAACTGTTCATACCTTTTTTGTATTTAAGTTTAGATTTCTCTTTCAAAAGCTTTAAATACACTCCCCTTGCTAATTCTTTAAATTGTTCTGGTGTAGGAGAATAATCACTAATATCACTGTCGACATCCATATTTGAATACAACACAACTAATTTAAATGCTAATAAAATTACAAATCAATGAAACATCCGGTCTCGACGGAGGCTTAGCAGAACAGTTGGCCTGCTGATTTAGAGCTAGTGCTGGAACTTATTTCGCAGGCATACGGCTTTGTCTGCATGTTACGAGCTTACTATTTCGTTCTTTCACGTTGCAAATCTGAAGTGAGGAAAAGTAGAGATTTTCATTTGCATCCTCAAATCTGTGAGGTAAAGGGTGCATAATTGGGTAACTGTATATAAAAGGATAAAACAGTACTGTGTAGAACGTATTTACTGTAAGTCTAAATATTTACAATCTCTACAAATTTAATTTACATTCGTACCGTATAAGGATTTTTTAATTTTAAATATATAGCTTAGTTAATTTTATCTCTATATAACTAATTTTTTAGACCCACTCAAATATTTAACTCTATATTATACGTATTCAGAACTATAAGGTAAAAACATTTATCTATTAAAGTGTTACTGTATGCTCGAATTCAACAATGCATTGTTAATCTTCTATATACATAAAATTAGAGTTTTGTCTGTGCATTGCTCAGAATTATTCATTTGTTAGTTATTTTTATTTTTCGTGCGTTAGAGAAGCCGAAACCGGTCTTATCTCAATTTTTGTCTGTTTGTCTGTGACGCTCCAGGAGGCATTTTACGCCGTCTTCTCCGAAAAAACGGGAGGACTGATAACAATGAAACTTATTTCATACATTCTCTACATTCCAGAGAAGGTTTTTAAAGGCTGAAATTATCCACTGACCCTTGAAAAGTAAATGACGAGCATTTAAAAACCCACTTTTTACGCGATATTGGTTGCATTTTGCTTCAGTTTTAAATTAATAACCTACTGGCAATAATCAGCTGTCTATGTAGTTTAATAGAAATAATAGAAATAAAAACAAAAAGCTGTTGAGTCAATATTAGTCTCTATGTATAAAATTGAATGTATGTCTGTCTGTATGTATGTCCTTTATGCGTTGCCAAACTACTCATCCGATCGCCATGAAATTTTAGGAAGTTGCTTTACATGTGTCCGGGAAGGTTTTAGTGAAAAATATTTTCGAAAACCCCATAAGTTTCCATTTTATGGCGTTTTAAATTTCTAATGTTAACCTTATGGAGAGTAAGTTTGTTTACAAAATGTCTACAATGAAAACATTTGATTTCTTAGCTACAGCTGATTGGTTTACTTTCCATTTGCTTTACTATCCAATGCCATCTGAATCATTCATTATAATGTTAAACTATGAAGTAAATGTGTATTGTAAAAAATGAACAGCTTTATTCACCACGTTAATAGTTTACGGTTTTGGGGGATTATGTATTTTTTTCAATGTAATTTTTTAATTACAATGTTTATATTATTACGTTTATTATAATAATCAGCTGTTGTATATCTATTCTATAAAAGCCGTATTGCAGTTAGTTTTGGTTTGGATTGGATTTGAAAATTGTGAATTAATCCACTCGGATTTATTTGTTTTATGGGAATGTCATTAATATGTCTTATCGTTTCGGTCGAAAGCCTGGACCGTTCATCCGGGATGCCGACAGGCTAAGGAAATGCTTGGAGTGCATAATATAAGAAGGTCTGAGACCATGATCAGGCTTAAGAAAAACGATCTAAGGATACTGACGGGATTTCTAACCGGACACTGTAGGCTCAGAGGTCATCTGAGGAGCAAGATGGGCATTGTCCAAGAGGGTGAATGCCGCTTCTGTCAATCTGGGGAGGAAACACCTAGACACCTATTGGCTGAGTGTGACGCGATAGGTCAGAAGAGAGCCAGAAGCTTGGGAACACACCAGGTGGCGGTGGAGGATTTTCCAAAGTTAGAACCCCTCGTTATACTAAACTTTATTAAGGCATTAGGACTAGAGGGGGTTCTCTAGGCAAGAACTAGAGACTAGTCTGGGGGGCACAATAGATCTCATAGGTCGCGGTGCAATCTTTCCCCTAGATTTTATCAAGTATCAAGTATCAAAGTATAACTAATAATAATACTGTAATGGTATACATGTTCTAATATATTTAATTGTAAAGTAATGCTAAATAATAAAGCTGGGTTTTCATTTATTTTCTTTGTATTGATTTGTTTAGGATTTCAGGATTACATTTGGTATGACGGTCTTTCTTCTTCAAACTGAATCCTACAACCCGTACAAAGGACGGGCTTTACTGCTAGTGTTTAACTAAATTTTCAATCTCTTGGCCAATATTCTTCCAATAAAAGTAACTTCTAGTCAGAAGTTTCAGTTTGGACATGCCCGTATGATCAGCATGCAACTCATTTAGAACATATTTTCTTAATGTAAAAGGTACACAGATTCTATTTCCTCTGAACACACAATCATTCACTAAGCAAAATTCATTGTCATTTAATCCAAGCTCTTTTAAGCTCTTGCCTGTGTTAAAATAGTGTAATTTCACTTTAAATTTTCATCTTTCTTTGCTTCCTCTTCAAATTGTTTTCGCGTCACTGGCATTGCTTTCATTTGAATCATCAGGTACTGCTCATGATCATCAAATACGTTTTCGGGACCTCATTAACCGGAAAACGAGATAAAAATTCTGCATTAGCGTGTTCTGTTGTATTGCGATATTCAATTGTGTAAGGAAATCCTGATAGGAAATGAGCATAATTAAATATTCACAAGGCTTTCATTGAAGATAAAGTTTTTTGCAGGATCAAAAATTGAATCGAGGGGTTTGTGATTTGTTATTAAAACAAATTTTCTAACATAACAATGAGCAAAAAATTTCTTCAATCCCCAGTAAATACCTACAGCTTCATTATCGATTTGGCTGTACTTTCTGCTTTTGTGAGAGTTCTCGAGCGAACGCTATTGGTTTCTCTGTGAGATAAACAAGCACCCAAACCAGTCGCAACTGTAGCAAGTACCAATGTTTAATTCGGATTATAATGATCTAATGTTCGATCACTGGCGATTTCAGCTTTAACATTTACAAGGGTATCTTCGCACTTCTTATTCAATGTAAACTTTTTTCCATGTCTTATTAGAGCTGAAATTATCCACTGACCCTTGAAAAGTAAATGACGAGCATATAAAAACCCACTTTTTACGCGATATTGGTTGCATTTTTCATGATTCAACCGTAAGTTGTACTGTCTAATTCTTTGAAAAACCTCTTTTTAGTCGACTCATTTGTTTCTTGGAATGTGCTCCTTTGAATGAGTATGTCGTCAAAGAAACATACAGTTTACCTTCAAGACTATGGAGAACCTTTTGTCCATAAATCGTTGCTAAATACCAAGTGCTATCTTATTGTACTATAACTTTAGACGATCCACTTTGTACAGACCCAAATGAGTACTTATAGTTTATATTTCTTTTGATTCTTCGTCCATTGGAAGATGCAAATAGGCATTACTTATGTCCAAGGTGCAGAATAATTTTCCTCTATTGATGTGTATAAAAATGTCTTCTATACGAGGAATAGTGTACTTCTAATCAACTATTACCTTGATATATTTTACTTTGTAGTCAGCGCAGATCCTTTACACTTCCGTTAGGCTTTTTATGGGAACAATAGGTGTTCGTAACGACGGTCTTTTTTCATGAGAGAAAAACACAAATTGACGAGGGGTTTTTTATTATTTGTAAAACCCGTATGGACTACTTGGTAGACACACGGAACACATAAGTGTTGAATTTTCGTTATTTAATCAAATTAAATCATTCTTCTTAACGCCCAACAAAATAAACATCATTTACATAACGACCAACTTTACAGTAAAACAAAACTGCCAATATATCTGTCCTCAACGATACTGTTCTCAAATTTTGTTATCTGTATAGTATACCAGGGACTAATTCTCTTTCTCTTCTCCTCTCACTACCTCTGTGGCCATCTCTATTCTATACTGTCAGCCAGAGACAAGACCTAAGCCAGCTGTTGAATTCCCGCCAATGTATCATCTCCTCATCTCATCATCCTGCATTCTATAGCTTTAGCAAAGTAAAATTGCAGGACTAGTAGTAAAGTCATCATAACCTGTCATCAGTGAAATAAGGAATTGTGTTTTTTATTTTTATATTTAAGCTAATTTTTATCTCTATTTTAATGATTAAGTTTATAGTGTACAACTTAAGTACCAGTGATTTATTTAAGTGTTATATCAAGATTTCAACAAAATGAAAGAAGAAATCAAGTCTTACCTGGACAACATTGAGGAATTTGTCTTTGATGAGAAAAAGATTGTAAGTTAACACAACTTAATGATGACATGTTTTCAGAAAAATAAATTTGAGTATAATTCCATAAATAAAATAGGTCTACTTTCTTGCATAGTTTTGGTATAATCCTGTTAGCCATACCTAATTTACTGGAAGTAATGTCATTCCACTCTAACATACAAACTAAGGATGGATAATATGAAATGCTAAAGCTTCTGTAATAACTGCTTTGACATATTTGTGATGTTCAAATTACTTGGATTAGGCCATTCAATTTTTGTCTGTTAGTTTTGTTGGCTGGACGGCAATGTACTCTCAGAGTATCACTACATTCCCAAGGTAATCATATTCTAAAGGTGATTCCACACAGGATGTGGCAAGCATGGCTGAGAGGTTGGAAACCGAATTTTTGAGATTGCTCCACATGCCATAAAATAGAATAATTCACTCAATGAGGTAGTTGAATAAGCTGGACATATTAGGGGTGGGGCTAGCACTCGCCCAGTGAGCAATCCTGTTAGAATGTGGTGCCAACAAAATGTCAACATTTCAAAATGAAAAATAGCCTAACTTTGTTTGGGCAGTGTGGCTACACATATTCCATTTAGGCCTATTTAAACGTAGACATGATCACAACACAATATCAAACATTAATCAACAGAGTTAATATTTTTATTTATTTTAATTATTGAAATGATAAATCTAGTAGGCCTACACCATAAACTTGATTAACTTATATCAATGTACCACAGATAGGATCGTTAGGACGTTACGAAATTGTACTGGAAAAAGAGAGAATGTCAAGTAACTTAGGGTTATTAATCTGACTGAATAGCTTATGCTATTTTTATACAAAATTCAAACACAATATTTTGTTAACAGTCAGATAAATTATAAATTGTATTGTTTTACTTCTTTTCTTTATTGTAAATTCCTTTTAAATTGTATTGTTAAATCCTTTCTTTTTTACAGGTCACTTGCAGCTGGTTGTCAAAATCTCTGGCTGTGCACACAAATTTGGCCAAACAGTAAGTGTAGAGTATTTTCTAACTGACATTTTAGTTACTGTAAATAATAATCAGTATAATAATTTATTTTATCATGATAAGTGCATATATTTTTCTGTTTTCCAATTTTTTTAGGTCAAAAAGATCCTCTAAAAATTCAAGAAATTGAGAAGTTGACTCACAGTGTGTGTAAATTTAATTAATTTTTGGAAGGCCTTTTTAAAAATTCAAGAGTCAGTATTCTGAGACCTTTTAATGAACCTAATATAGGACATTTTAGGAATTATTTCCTTGAAATTCTATCACATTAGATTTTTGGTTGGTGGAAAATCACATGTCAACCTATTAATAACTGGTGCATTGGATAGCTCATCGTATAAAGAGATAAGTTCTAAAATTCTATCTGTTTGCTATCAAGGTTTGTAGTTATTTGTAATACAATTTTATCTTTGCTCTATTTCAGATTACTGTACACATTCTACCAGCAATGTCCAAAGAAAGATGAATTGTCACTGACTTACTTGTTAATTGGATCACCTGATGATGGAAGGAGTCAGATATCAATAGTCAAGGACACAGATGTTGAAGAGTGTGAAGCCAGCTGGAAAGTCATTACTTCAAAACACATTTATAGTGTACAAAAGTGCACAAATATAACCGATCTCAATGTGCTTTACACAGCACAAAAACTGGACACAACAGACACTTTAAGTAAAGGGTAATAAGAAATTTACGTGTGGCGTTTAATTTAGCCTAGCAAAAATTATTTTGAAATAGCCTATCAATTTTTTGCAATGTAGAGTAGAAAGTTAATTTAATAGAAGTTTCTAGTGCAATTGTACTCTTCAGTTTAAAATAAATCTGATTATGAATAGAATAATTATCTTAATGTATTACTATGTTAATATATTTTAAATGTTCATTTGGTGGTACCTTTTTCTTAGCATATCGGCAATTGATTTCCATTGCAATGAGAGAGACAATGCCTTGATAGCAAAACTGAGGTCTGATGCTTTACCCGTACCTTCAAAGCAGCCTTTGGGAGCACCAGTACAGAAGAAAGCTGCGCCACAACCAGCTACGGAGACAAAGGTAATTGCACCTAGTATATAATTTTTAAGTTTTTGTGAAAAGAGAAAAGACAAAACTTTCATCATTTAACAAGTGCACTACTATTATATACTAAAAGTAGGCCCTATATAAAGTATAGTGTAGATTACCCACAGTAATGGATGAGTGATTGTTTAATCGAAATTACGGATAAAGCACTCTTAACAAAAATACAATTGAAATAGTCAAAAACAAAGTCCTTAATTAACTTTTACTCAAGGTTTTGCTTAACCCATTTGCCTGGACATACAGCATTTTCTAGTAGTACGAGTAATAAAAACACCACCTGTAGAATCAGAAAAAACATACAGTTAAGTATTTTTAACCCTTCAACGAGGGAAATTTTTATTATTAAACAGACCCTTTTGCTGTACCTCTTTGTGCGCTCACGACTTTTTTGTTTAAACAATGACTAAAAAAAATATTTCTTCACTATGAGACATCCTGTTTATCAGATTCTTGCAGTAAAGGTAATAGTAACACTACAGTCCACTTGAGCTCTACATTTTACAAATGAAGAAAACACAAAACAAATTTTTTGGTAGACTATTTAAACGTAGACATGATCACAACACAATATCAAACATTAATCAACAGAGTTAATATTTTTATTTATTTTAATTATTGAAATGATAAATCTAGTAGGCCTTCACCATAAACTTGATTAACTTATATCAATGTACCACAGATAGGATCGTTAGGACGTTACGAAATTGTACTGGAAAAAGAGAGAATGTCAAGTAACTTAGGGTTATTAATCTGACTGAATAGCTTATGCTATTTTTATACAAAATTCAAACACAATATTTTGTTAACAGTCAGATAAATTATAAATTGTATTGTTTTACTTCTTTTCTTTATTGTAAATTCCTTTTAAATTGTATTGTTAAATCCTTTCTTTTTTACAGGTCACTTGCAGCTGGTTGTCAAAATCTCTGGCTGTGCACACAAATTTGGCCAAACAGTAAGTGTAGAGTATTTTCTAACTGACATTTTAGTTACTGTAAATAATAATCAGTATAATAATTTATTTTATCATGATAAGTGCATATATTTTTCTGTTTTCCAATTTTTTTAGGTCAAAAAGATCCTCTAAAAATTCAAGAAATTGAGAAGTTGACTCACAGTGTGTGTAAATTTAATTAATTTTTGGAAGGCCTTTTTAAAAATTCAAGAGTCAGTATTCTGAGACCTTTTAATGAACCTAATATAGGACATTTTAGGAATTATTTCCTTGAAATTCTATCACATTAGATTTTTGGTTGGTGGAAAATCACATGTCAACCTATTAATAACTGGTGCATTGGATAGCTCATCGTATAAAGAGATAAGTTCTAAAATTCTATCTGTTTGCTATCAAGGTTTGTAGTTATTTGTAATACAATTTTATCTTTGCTCTATTTCAGATTACTGTACACATTCTACCAGCAATGTCCAAAGAAAGATGAATTGTCACTGACTTACTTGTTAATTGGATCACCTGATGATGGAAGGAGTCAGATATCAATAGTCAAGGACACAGATGTTGAAGAGTGTGAAGCCAGCTGGAAAGTCATTACTTCAAAACACATTTATAGTGTACAAAAGTGCTCAAATATAACCGATCTCAATGTGCTTTACACAGCACAAAAACTGGACACAACAGACACTTTAAGTAAAGGGTAATAAGAAATTTATGTGTGGCGTTTAATTTAGCCTAGCAAAAATTATTTTGAAATAGCCTATCAATTTTTTGCAATGTAGTGTAGAAAGTTAATTTAATAGAAGTTTCTAGTGCAGTTGTACTCTTCAGTTTAAAATAAATCTGATTATGAATAGAATAATTATCTTAATGTATTACTATGTTAATATATTTTAAATGTTCATTTGGTGGTACCTTTTTCTTAGCATATCGGCAATTGATTTCCATTGCAATGAGAGAGACAATGCCTTGATAGCAAAACTGAGGTCTGATGCTTTACCCGTACCTTCAAAGCAGCCTTTGGGAGCACCAGTACAGAAGAAAGCTGCGCCACAACCAGCTACGGAGACAAAGGTAATTGCACCTAGTATATAATTTTTAAGCTTTTGTGAAAAGAGAAAAGACAAAACTTTCATCATTTAACAAGTGCACTACTATTATATACTAAAAGTAGGCCCTATATAAAGTATAGTGTAGATTACCCACAGTAATGGATGAGTGATTGTTTAATCGAAATTACGGATAAAGCACTCTTAACAAAAATACAATTGAAATAGTCAAAAACAAAGTCCTTAATTAACTTTTACTCAAGGTTTTGCTTAACCCATTTGCCTGGACATACAGCATTTTCTAGTAGTACGAGTAATAAAAACACCACCTGTAGAATCAGAAAAAACATACAGTTAAGTATTTTTAACCCTTCAACGAGGGAAATTTTTATTAATAAACAGACCCTTTTGCGGTACCTTTTTGTGCGCTCACGACTTTTTTGTTTAAACAATGACTAAAACAAATATTTCTTCACTATGAGACATCCTGTTTATCAGATTCTTGCAGTAAAGGTAATAGTAACACTACAGTCCACTTGAGCTCTACATTTTACAAATGAAGAAAACACAAAACAAATTTTTTGGTAGACTATTCCAAAAATAAGCCATAAAAAGTAGCAATGGGTAACCACAAATACTACAAAACAGTTAAACTAAATCTATTCACTATATATTCCCATAGTTACATAATTTATAATAATTTAATAATAAATAATTTAATTTATAATAATAATAATTCCTATAATTCATGACCAAAATAACCGAGAAATAACAATAACAAACAAAGCTGACGACAGTAACATGACGAATCAACAGTTGGTTTGATGCCTCACTCTATCTCTGTCTCTCTCGTGTTGATTGGAAATACAGTATTGCGTCGATTATCAGAAGCCTGATTATCCATAACTTTGGTTAACCGAAACACAATCAAACATGAAAAAATAAAACCGCGTACAGAACTTAAGTATAACCATCGGCGGTAGCAGCGGCCCAGCGCTGCCAACACGACTAAACTCGCGTTTGCACGTTGTTGAGTTGATGTCCAACCAACATTTTTAAGCTTTTTCTATTGGATTTTTTTAAAGCTCAAAATGTTTTTGTATTTATGTAGAGTTCTTTGTATCTTTTGTGAGTATCACATTATAAAAAGTAACTTTAAAAATATTTTCATTCTTTATTATGTGCTTTAAATATCATTTTCCCATCTGTGACCGATTATCCGAAAATTCGGTTATCTGAACACCCTTAATCCCCTATTGTTTCGCATAATCGACTAGAGAGTCGATTATGCGAAACAATTTATTAGTTAGTTATAGTTATTTTATAGTTATTATTTGTTTGATGTAGAGTAGAGACTCCAAAACACCTGAAATCACTACTTGTACTGTCCACAACGGCCTGAAAAGATCAGAGCCGAAATAGTTCAATAAACTGCCGAGGGATAGAAGCACATTATGGGTCGACATTGTGTGACTTGAATGTCGAACCTCACTGCAGACAGCATTTGGCTCGCGTGCGTGAAACCGCGTTGAAGGGTTAATCTTTACTCTTAGTCAATTTGTTAATGCCTTGCAGAAATTGGTTAGCACAGTAGTGTTTTGGAGCTCCAATGTTTACCTGATGAGAAAAAAGTATTTTTTATTTTAAGTAATCTAATTTATTTTGTGATAAAACTTTGTATACATTATGTAGTTATAGTGTGCTAAAATCACAATTTTCTTGTTTCTCATGAAAATCTACTCATCCCCATGAAGGCCTAATTGTTATAGATGTTAACGATATTGCTATAATTTCCTTATTTTTTAACTTTTTTAACTCGGTTTAACCTACAATAGGTATTTGTTTAACTTATCATCATAAATAATCCCTAAATTAATGAAAATTCACTGACTGTTGCTTTGAGAGTATTATTCTGTTTGGTTGTTGTAGAGTCCAGCTAAGAATAAAGACCCGAAAAACGTGGAAGGAGATAAGGCTGCAACATCAAAGGACAAAGATTCAGTTATTCCATCAATGTTTAAAAACAGTAAGCCTGCAGAGAGTAAAACCAGCTCAACGAATAAACCTCCAGCAAAGGTAGGATTGTTTTTTCGACTCATATTTTTATCTATATATTTACCAATAACCATATGACTGCTAATTTTAATTAATTAAATCAATTTTTTTAATGATTTACAACCAGATTTTTAGTCCATTTATTGTGTCATTAGCGAATTTCCCATAGAAAAGTGAGGTACATATTCACATGACCTATCAAGATGTTGAAATTGATATTGACTATCAAGCCCAGGACCATGATAGAAGTTTATAACTCAACCCCGTAAACACGTTTTGGGGGTCATTTAAAAAGTATATATATTTATGTATGTGAATGAAAACTGTTTTTAGAGCGTATTAATATTTTAATTATTGTTGTTCAGGAAGTCAACAATCAACATATTAATTTTTAATGTGTCCATTTAACTTAACCAATCCTAAAATACTTTTTCGCTCTAAGTATGGTGATGCAGATGTCATTAAGAGACATATACTTATAAGTAATTATTTCCTCCAGGCTGCAACAAATGCTAAAAAACCTCATGGAATCGGAGCTTTCTTTAGCAAGGCTACCGCTAAATTAAGCAATGAGGCAAACAAAAAATCAGAGGAAACTGGGAAGAAATCAAATACCCCTGAAAGGCATTCTCCAACAAAAGAAAACAAACCAACTCTTAACATTGTCATAGAGGATAAAGATATTAAAAAGAACGAAGAGGAGGATGTAAAAAAAAAATTGGACCTACCAAAAGACACGTCACCAAAATCTAAAAAGCCGCCAACCAAGCAGAAAACCACAACTAAAAAGGTAAAGCCTGTTTAGAATTATAATGTCTGTGAAATCAATTTTAACAAAATGAAATTAGTTTTAGTTTGATTTATTATTTTTAACTGCTAAAGGTTTTATAAAAAATATTCTTAAAATTAGATCGGCATGTAAAAGTTGTTATGAAACCTCAATTTAATGACTAAGAATTCTTCCCATTTTTCAGCACTTTTCTCTGCCTTATAGTTTCTCCTTAAAAAGTTGATATCTTTTATTCTCTAATTTGACCGAGGTACTCAATTTCAACCTCTCATAGTTTTATGTGGATCAACATTTTAACATTGAATTTGGTCTTATTTATTATGAAGAAAATTAACTACAGTGTAATTTGTTTACTATTAAAATTTATGTCAGCATTGTATTTTTTGGGAAAATAGTAAATATTGTTTACACAGTGGAACCCCTCAAATCCTAACCACAGAAATCTGAAATCCCGGCAAATCCGAACACATTCTCGGGAAAACAAAAAATATGAAATTGCTGGAAATCTTCAAAAAAATTTGATTCTATTACAAAAGAAAACATAAACAAATACAATATAAAATTGAACCAAAGAATATTAAAATATATTGAACAAACACACGTTTTTCACTTAAATTTGTTATCTTAAACTGTCGAAGTGTGAAGAAAATCTTCATGCGGACGCAATTCCAAGCCAGCGTCACATGAACACCATGTTGTTTGGCTGTTAGCAATACACACTAACCAGCAGGTAAACACTCACTAGACAGTAGAAAGGCGCAAGACGCATCCCAGTAAGGGTGGGGATAGTGGGTGAGTGATTTATTTTTAGCATCCCCTCGCCATGCAACAATGACATATCATAGGACGTAGATCACTGCCCACCTAGGTCACTGCCCTTTTGAACACTGAGCCACCCAGCCTATACAACCCTAATCATGTCGTTTACTATGAAACAGTGTCGAAATAAGTGTGAAATATTATTTCCCAGGAAATCCGAACAGACTTCAGCTCCAATTAGTCCGGATTTGTGGAGTTCCACAGTACCATTTAATTATGCTTTTCTAAAGGTTTACAATTTTACCAAACTCAACCTTTACCGCTAGTTACAAAAGTATTTAACATCTTATATGACTAAAAGATAAGATGATAGATAAAATTCACATCAGTTTGAGTATACTTAGAAAAGTTGTAAATCTAATTCACTATTTTTAATTATGCAAATCTATTGACATGGATTAGCTCTGGGGGGGTGTTGGTGATTTTTAAGATGGATAACATGTAACCGGTTTCCATAGAAACTACTAGAACTATTGTATTGAATTTGAAATATAAAATAATAAGAACAGCTGTTTAGATGAACTGAAAGCATTCACTTTAGACATATCCATGATCTAACCTATTTCCCACAGGGAAGTAAATACAACATCTTTCTTAACCCTGGATAACTAAACCTTCGTCATTTTGACGACGCGCCTCTCGAAATATTCTCAGAACTCGTAAGTTACGCCCCTACCCGCCCCCTCCTTTCCCATATCTTCCTCCCTGACCTTGTAGCGCTCAGTGCCGGCTTAGCAACCGAGTAATGCGCATGCTAGTTGTCGTATGAAATTGAGCGTCGTCACCACGACGAACGTTTAGTATTGACGTTACTTTTTAGTTGTCCTTCAATTTTGAAGTTCTATTATTTTAGATACATTTTGTGAGTCAGTATTTAGTGTTAGTGTGTTTTTGGAACAATAAAACTCCAGAAAACCGCAAAAAGTTCATGAAAGAACATGTATGCGTTTGCAGACGACCTCACTACGTCGTAATATAAGAGCAATGATTGCTGAAAATCTTGGAATCTCAGTGAACCCCGTCAACCCAAACATCCCAGGGGCACGAAAGATTTGTAATTTTTGTCTATTGCGGTCACTGTCTTAGTGCCATCTGTGGCGAATACAGGGCAATGTGTTGTGTTCATTGCGATGAAAACTAAAAGTTTAGTGATCCACCTAAACATCATCTGGTATTTATATTTTATTTTTATGAATATTCTTCATTGAATTATATATTGTAGTCCTAAGTAACGTATTTGTAAAATAAAAGAAAATTAATTTTATATATTTTTTTTCTTTTACCTCAGACATTGTATTTTAAGATTTATTAAAAAACATCAGTCAATGACATTTAATGTATTGTTACAGAAGTAAAAATCATTAATATCTAATAGAATACTATCTAAATCAATAACTCTATGATTTTCATTCGTTAAAATAAAAAAATACAAAAAGAAAGACTTATAAAAAAAAAATAAATTGCGTCGTCAAAATGATGAAGGTTTAGTAACCACGTATGAATAAACTAGGTTAAGTTATCCAGGGTTAAAAGTAATGTATAAAAACCTTTTGAACTAGTTTGGAAACTGAGAGATGCCGAAATTCTAGCAAGAATGAGCTCAAACTCCCTAATGAGCCTTTTGAGGCTCATTTGGCACAATCAACCCTATGTTGTGTGATGCAATTTAATCTACTTTATTTTACAGGGGAACAATAAAAAACAGTCATCTAAAAAAGTACAGAAGGAACAGAAGAAAAGGAAACGGCTTTTAGTTGCCAGTGACAGTGAGTCTGAAGCAAGTAGTGGAGGTATGCACTTTGTATGAGCTATTGCACTTGATGCAGTTAAAGGTGTGATAATAGATGTTGGCAAATGTGGAGGTTTAGGTTATCAGAAATATTCTTATTCTTAATATTTCAGACCATAAGGCAACTCGAATGAGCAATAAATAAAACAATCAGTCTGTTACTAAACTAAGACTCGTGACTTATAACATAAAATAGTAGTGTGCTTAGATTATAATTCATGGGACGGATGAAATCAGGAAACCCCTCTGTGATAAGTAACTTAATAATATACACAGCTTTAATTTCCTCTAATTTAAGCCTATTAAAATACATGGTGAGGAATATATAATTAATTGTTTTTTGGGCTTTATTCATGAAAATAGCAATTTTATTGCAAGTTTCCGCAAGTTTGAAATATGCAATTTTGTCACTGCCATTTTAGTAACTTTTTGTTTATATTTTTTAGTTTAACCCTTTGAGTGCCGAGCGTCTCGATCTGAGACATGCGGTTACGTAGCTTGAGTACCGAGTGTCTCGAATCGAGACAGTCATGCCCGTGCGAAAAATGCCGGCGTCTCGCTCTGAGACTCTAATAAAATCATTGTTTATAGTACGTAGCAATTATTGTAACTGGCTTAAATTACACCAAAAGTTTCAGAAAGAAATGGGCTTTATTTTTATGCGTCTTACTCTACGGCTGAGATCATGATCAATCTTAAACAATCCCGTGACAGCTGCAGCGGCCAATATTAAAAAACGTGTCATTTGTTTGACAAAATTTTAATGTTTATCATATTCATTGTCATTTCTAACACCCTATAAAATAGTACCAATTGCAAAGACTAATTATAATCTATAATTTACAATGGACATGGTTGAGATGAATCGCTAAAAAAAGCCAAAACCACCACTTTTGTCAGTTTTGCTTTGCTGCTAATTTTTTTCTTGGTTAATAAAGGAATAATAACATGTTTTATACATGATTTATACTCAAATTTTATTGCTCTTTTTTAATGCAGCTAAGAAGCAAATGTTAGTTTACAAAAGTGTTACCAATTTTATTCTAAGTAAAACAAAAAAAAAACAGAATAAAGAAATGTTAGTAAATAACAATTTTATCATATACCAAACGCTTGTGTTTTTCGGGAAAAAGGGCCGGCATTTTTAGCACATCCATCGTACCTAGGGCTGGTAATTTTAGCACATCTCGGATAGACGCTCGGCACTCAAAGGGTTAATGTAAATTGACTGCAGTAGGCAGAAAGTGCAAATTAGTGATAAAGTTATTGGCCATGGCCACTAACTATTTTCTCTAAGCCTGCTGATCTCTCCCACTGCAATTTATAAAGAGGAAAAAATACTCAAAATTATCAAATAAAAGTATTATTAATAAATTATCAATAAAGTATTAAATTATTTTTTTGGCTCCATTTTACTTTTCTTATTTGACTTGATCAATAAATAAAAATGAGAGAAAAGACAAAGTCAGATCAAGTTTGGCGTAAACAATGACCACAGAAATATCTAGTCACTGTGAGTAAGACACTGATTTTGAACATGCCTCTATGTCGTGGCTCATTAAGACAAGACAAGACGGGTTGTTGACAGATCGTCATCCTTTCAAGTCTGAATTTACTGACAAATTTATGAAATTTCAATCACTATCTAAATATTGGTGATTATGAGATACACAAATTCACTCAGCCCCGGTTGATATTAATTGGCATCAGTGAATCTATAAGGTCTCATAAAACACTGGCATGACCCTGGAAGATCAACATTCTGTTATATTGCTTATTTTAAGGTTTAAAAAAATAATGATCTCTCACATTGACATCTAAGTTCTCAGTTACGGTACCTAAAAGCAGTCATACTATATTCTTTCTCATATGGCTATTTTCATATGACAAAACAAATTTTATACAAATACATATTTGTCATACATATTTGTACATATTCACTGCACAGGCGATGGTGATGGGCAGTTGGCTTTTTTTAAGAGTTCTCAATACTCCCCCTTAACTCTACTTAATGTTGGAAATGTAAGTGGGTTGGGTATTAAAAAAATAATTGACTGGTCATAGGTTTATTTTTAAAATTTAAGATAATCATAAGCAAATTGATAATGATATTGCAATTAAAATAATATTATTATCAAAATGCTTATCTTTGCCGTCCGTGTCATGAGACTAAAGTTAAAGTTAGATTTTACAAACCACAAATACTTATGAGATGATCATAAGCATTTTCAACTAAAACACATAAAGATGATTTTTTCCTTGCTTATTGCAATTTATTTGGAAAGTCTAATAGACAATTATTTGCTTAACAGTTAGTTGTGCTGTTTGTAATTAGCTTAACAGTTAGTTCCGACGTGTAACAGCGGTGGTGTGTGTCGGAATTAAAAAAAAGCAAGTTTGAGTATACAGTTCTATTCCAAAATATTGTATACACTAAACTTAAACTGTACTTAAAATATAATAAACCTTAAATACAAATACACTAATAATTGAAACATGCAAAACTCTAAAAGCACAATAAAATAACATTGTATCAAAAGGAAAAGTGGATCACCGGTGGTAAATATCGAAGTTTTGAAAAGTTTGAATTACGTCTCCTGTTAAGGTGCACTTTGGGATTATGGTACTTGTTACATGCAGGCCTGACTGACTGACTGTTGACTTCTGATGTAATGCTGAATGTTTTAACAATTATTGTATTGTTTCAGAAGAAGCAGAGGAAGAGAGAGAGCCTACACCAGAACCGCAGCCAACAATCATTCCTGATGACGATGACGATGACGACATGGTCAGTGCAACTCCAGAACCAGCTAAGAGGAAAAGGAAGAGGAAGCTCATCGATAAAACTTGCACAACTCCTGATGGCTACTTGAGTAGGTTTTTAATTGAATCATTAAGTAATCATATATTCATGCAATGTGTTTTGTTTTAACTATTAATACCGTTAATATCAATTATTAAAAAATAAATAAACATATTGGAAAAATATTATATGTATGATATTTTTATTCTATGTTAATTTTACATATGTATGTGTATATCAAGGAATTTGAGTATTTTTAAAATGTGACTGATAGCATACTATATCCTTGTCGGGCGACTACAAAAAAGGTAAATGGGGTTAGTCACTGTTGTTTTGGCTCAGCTTGTGTCAAATGATACGGCCTGGTAAAGAATTAGGCATAGATCCATCAAACTTTGATGAGTCGTTCTTGTCCGGAATACTTCGAAGACATCAAATTCTCGTCGAGCGTCATCACAGAAAGTTTCGGCGTTTTCCAAGAGATAGAAGCACGTACTGGGTCAACTCTTGTTAGTAGGGTAAACTGCATTAGTTTTACTACAATTTTGTTCCAATGGTTATCAATTCTGGTCTTTCCAAACACCAGGTGAAAACAAAGTGAAAACTTTTGAGGTTGTTTTTTTTGTGTCATGTTTGCGCTGCGTTTACGTTCAAGAGGATCTGACTAATATTTGGATGATTGTGAGCTGTCTTCGAATAAAGAGGAAAGTGGTGATGAACTTATTGACCGTAAGACAAGTGAATAATTAGAAAATTCTAATACTGAAGAACATTTTTTGGTATTTGATTTTTTTATTTAATACATATAATATGTAATGTAAAGCACAATTACTGAAATTTTCAGGTCTATATAACAGTAAACACTTATTTTATAACTGTGTTTGTAAAAGTATAAAAAAGTGGATCTCCCTGAAAAAGTGGATACGCTGGAAAAGAGATCGGTTAAGTGATATATTTCTTAACTGATTCTATGTTTTTACAACACAAATCCGATATCTACATAAAATGATGTAACTATGTAAAATTAATGGATTCTTTTTCAGTGACAAAGAAAGAATGGGTGGAAGTAAGCGGAAGTGAGGAAGAGGAGGAGTCTGCTCCTGAAAAGAAGTTCAAAAAGGAAGAGGAGGAATCTGTTAAACAGAATGTATCAGGCAAACAAACCAAATCTTCACCGGTCACTACAAAGGACATTCCTAAAAGTAAGAAGGCTTCACCGCAGAAAACAAAACAAGCCTCGTTAACCAGTTTCTTTAAGAGAAAATAAATCAATTCATCAATTTTTTGCTTTATTGTTTATTGTTTTATAGAGGATAAGTATGTAAATTAAATTAAATTATCTTTGCTAAACTTTGTCCTGCATTGATTTCCTTTGTTTGAAGTATTAGGTATGTTGTTGGTCTCTAGGTATGTGTTTTTAGGATTTCTTAAATTTTAAAAACTAAGTCAATAATGCAATGAATTTTGGTTGAATAATTGAGTTTTACTGGAAGACTGGCTTAAATTTCAGGTGCCTGTGAATGTTAGCAAATAATATGATAAATTGAATGGTGTAAAAAGTTATTAGTGTGTGAAGTGGCATTTAAGTTTGAAATAGTTTTAAAAATACATAATATATACAAGCTTAGAAGTATGTATAGAACTAATAATCTTTTCTCATGGTGATTCTACAAATATTTTTCTATATCTGAATATTTTGCCTATATTTTACTTTTAGTTTTGTAGACCATGATTATTGGTTTGTTGAAACATTTAACACGTTCTCTACCTATCGCCAACTATAGTTGTCTTTGATAAAGCAATTCTTAATACTCACCCAAATAGGTTGTTTTTTATATAGTTTTACAGGAAAATAAATTCTCTGTTCGGCAGGTAGTGCAGGTTTAACATTGGCATTGAAAAAAAACTTAAGTTGTTATTTATACTCTGTGTCGTCAAACTTCAGCTGTTGGCAGATTGCGTCAGCTGCGTAGTTGTTTTTTGTGTGTTTGTTTACCTGTTGATAAAAGTGTTCATAACTATATATATTTTTGCTCAGTATTAACCCTCGAAAGGTTTACCGTCGATTAATCGACGCCACCAACCAGTTGTCGAAGGGTCGATCAATCGACGGTAGGTAAGCTTTTACAAAAAGCAATGTTGCGAATACATTTTCGGTTAAAACAACTTTGAATATAGTATCGTTGTAGTCTACAGATTATACGCTTTCCTCCGATGTCAGTCTTCTGTGGCTTATTCTTTGTGTCAGAGTTCTGTGTGAGTTAAATTACCTGTCTTCTGTTGCACGGTTATGTCGCTTTGTTTACAATGGTTGCGTTACACGTTCTCGTCGCGTTTGTATGGTGTTCTGATGTTAATTTCACAATTTTAAAATGGATATCAGTGACTTAAGTGTGTAAAACTGTATATTTTTATTTTCCTTATGAAATTTTGAAAAACTTTGCCATATTCAATTTTAGACTGGTTTTTATTTTCTGTGCTTTGTGGGGGAGCAAACTCTGAGAAATTTTTGAAATTTTTTTATCAGTATCAAGTGGATACACCCATCAAAACCAAAATAAAGATAAAACATATTATTTTCTTACAGATAATTTAATGCAAATTAAAATGGTATTTAATATGTTATAGTTACTTTATTTTTAGTATTTTATGTGTTTTTTACTAAAAATCCGCAAAAGTGCTAAAAAGAGTGAACTTTACAGGGTCCAATAGTGAACCGTTGGAGGGTTAAATTTGTATATTTTGGAATTTTGTTTGAGTGAAAAAATAAAAAAGTAAGAAACTAAACAAAATTTAAAAAATATCCCAAACTAAAAATGTTATGGGTCGCAGACATGGTAACACTGCCACCACTGCTAATTGCGGGGAGCAGTCCCGATAATAAAAAGTTTATGGGGTAGGAGTCAAGTCATTTGAAAAGCTCTGAAAGAAACTTAATGTTAATTTGATTTGGCATATAACAAACATTAGATTACAGAAGAAAAATATAAATTACGTTTCATGGTATTATTAAAAGGTCGGGAGGGAGATAAGTGTGTGTGTGTGTGTACGAAGCCGGTAAAGAAGAACAATGCCGCTACAGATGTGCGCGAGACTACCTCCTCTCAGCAAACAGGTCACCCATGTCACGTGACTGGATGAGAGTGACGAGATTGCTGACTAGTGAACTACTCAGCTGCTCATAGCGGTCCACAGTTGGTAAAGAAAACATTACTTTACAATAAATGTTAAATAGAAATGAACAAAATAATATTGGTCTCTAGTCTCAAAGAAGGTAACTTGTTAAAAAAAAACTTTGTTTCGTGTTTTCTGCACGGTGCTTCATCTCGATTGTAGTAAGATAAAAAAAGTAATACTAAATAATTCTATAGTTATTCCTGAACACATTGATATTAATATGTTATATATTATTCAATATTTATATTTAATAAGTTATAAATATGTCCACTCGGTGCCTTATAAATGCTGAGCAATAATCAGTAAAACTAGTAGCACCTGGAGGTTTAATAATAATGAACAGATTAGTAGTTTCATTTATAATTTGAGTTGAACAAATTAAACTTCATTAATTGGATACTATAAAACAATCTTCACTTAGGAGTAAAAATAAGATTTTCATAATATATCACTTAAAGTTATTTATTATAATGAAACATTCACATAACATTCAATAGACTCATGTAGGACTACTACATTTTTAAAGTACGTTGTTTAACATAGCGCTTGAACCACAAAGCCATTTGCAAGTACTATTTGAAAGAATTTATTTTCCATTGTCTTCTAGAAACAAAACAACTATGATATTACATTTAATATCTTACAAGACCTGATCACTCTTATGTTTAACCTTTCTTTTGCAACTATCAGAAGGTAGTTTACACAAGTTTTATAATATAAATATTAAACACAACATGTGAAAAAGTATCACAAGAAATAAGCATTTAAAAAAGTAAAGTTAATGTTGTCTCTTGGTAATTCAATACAACAACACTTTTCATAAATAGCCCATGTTGATTTATGATTGTCTAGTTTATTGAATATGGTTATTTTCGATTGGAAAGTTCAAGTAATTCACTTTAAGAGGCTTGGATTATCAAAGCAATCTACCACATGTTTGGCTCAAAATTATCACAAAAATTTAAAACTAATAAGAATAATCTGTCATTGTCAATTACACAGCATGTATTATTGTCTATTATCAGTTTAAATATAGTTTAGCCATAACCTTTCTTTTATTAGTCACATTTTGCCTGAATGTGTCAAAGTGTGAACTTTCAAACTTCCAATAGTAGTGTAGCCCTTGTGGCAAACATCACATTTATAAGG
Source organism: Nephotettix cincticeps (assembly GCA_023375725.1). Taxonomy (NCBI): domain Eukaryota; kingdom Metazoa; phylum Arthropoda; class Insecta; order Hemiptera; family Cicadellidae; genus Nephotettix; species Nephotettix cincticeps. Next base: position 26,478,896 of record CM041790.1, on the reverse strand, counting down.
TCTCTTCTTGGCATGAACTATCATGTGGTTCGTCATGCTCTGATTGGTTGTGTGCCCTTTACCACATATTCCACATTTAAAAGGCCGCTCTCCTGAATGGGTTAGAAAATGTGTCCTTAAACTCGCCGCAGTTGTGAACCTTTTGTCACACAAATCACATTTGTAAGGTCTTTCGTGCACAGGCAAATGCATGATTAGGTGGGTTTTCAAAGCACTTTTTTGATTAAAAGTTTTATTGCACAGTTGACATTCGTAAGGTCTTTCCCCTGTGTGGATTAAAAAGTGTTTTTGCAAGTTCCCATTAGTCGTGAATGTTTTTTCACATATTGTACAATTGTAAGGTCTTTCCCCCGAATGGATTCTCATATGGGTATACATATGTGAACTTTGAAAAAATCTTTTTTCACATAGGCTGCATTGAAAGCGTCGGGTTCCCAGTTCCTGATGACCACCAGACCGATCTTGTTCAACCATAATTTTTACTTGTGGATCCATTTTACAGCAGTTTTAGTTTTTGCAAATTCTCTCTGGGGTTAACATTTTTCCACAATTGGGATACAGTGAGTTTTTTGTGTAGATTCTCTTGTGGGTGAGGTATGTGTGAGTTTTTAAGAAATATTTTTCTACAGAAATTTCATTTTAGTGTTATCGAGTATCTGTATTCTGCCGACTAGCAGAGTGAAAAATTTAAGTATATGGATTTTTTACTTCTGTCTGGTTCAAAATATTTATTTTTAATTCTGTAGCTCCATTTTTCTGTTTTATGAATTTACGTCATAATAAAGTATAAACATTGGATGAACATTTACATTTGAAACATAATATTTTTAACATATTTTAGAAGCAAAATAATTCTTCATTAATCTTATACCAGTGATTCTCTCTCGTTGTAACTTTAAGAGGCTTGGATTATCAAAGCAATCTACCAGATGTTTTGTCCCTATTTTGTATACCCTTGACATGATCTAATCATATCCTGAAACATAACCATTAATTAATTAATAGGTTAACCAGTGAAATATGAAATATTCCTTGTAAAAATATGTTAAGCTAGAAACTCTACTTGAAAATGTGTCACAAAACAAGAGACATTTTATTTTTTAAATGTTATTACATTCTTAAATATGCAACTCTATTCAAATATCTATTTGTGAACCTATATATCATAAATACACAGATGATATAGGTTAAATAATTATATTAGTAATAAAACTAAGTTTTATACAACAGCTCAAAATACGAAATAAAATCTTTCTATGAAAATAAATAAAAAAATACCTTTTGATTCCAGATCATTTTGTTTATTTGTTAAAGCTGAATTGATCTATTTCAGCTATTCTGAAAAAACATCTGTTTTAAAATATTTTTACACAGTAAAATAAACTTTTAATTTTTGTGTAATTTCAAAGCAGAAGTACACAAAATGTTGAACAAATATTACAAATATTTCTATCAATCAAATCGATTTTTAAATCATGAAAAATAGTTAAAAACGACACAAAAAACATTTCTTCTCTCTTCTTCTTCATCACCTATTATTTCTAAACTTAAATGACTAGATAAAAAAATAATATCTACACAATAGATTAGAGATACAGTGGATGTACTCAATGGTCAGTCTGTGATGTAGTACTATAATATAATAGACAAACTATCCACCAGTAGCAAAGAATAAATTTAGTGGGCACCTGCTATAGTAAGTCTTTCATAAAACTGTACGTTGGACTTCCGTTTTATAATATTCGTGTTTTGTACCGGTGCGGCTGAACAGCACAACTGTTACACAGCTGATAGCAGAAAAGAGAGATGCTTTAGCGGCTGGCGCCAAGGCGGGGTTTTACTCGTATTTACCATTACCATTTATTTGTTTGTTTTCCCTTCGCTCCATAATCGGATTTGATTTTATCAACGTAATTTAGTAATGTGTAGTTATTTTAGTTTTCAATGAATACCGACCTTTCGCTATGGCGACCTTTAATTCAATAAACTAATTTAGAAAGTCTGCGAAAGTGTAGCGTTTTGTTAAAAAATATATTATCTTTTTTCATTTTGAACTTCCAACAGTACATTTTAATGATGAAACACTCATTAATTGTAGCCGCAGTGAATAACACATCGGGAATTGGCTTGCAAGGGAACATACCATGGAGATTGAAGTAAGTAATCTAATAATTAATTGCCATACTATCCCTACTTATTCTTCTTTAAATTATGACATTGTTATTATTAATAATTGATGTGTTAATAGTGATAAGAATTTAATGTTTTTGGGGTTGCTTTGGATGAAAACCAAATTTTCACTAGTGTCCTTTGGTAGAATACTGTGTTAAGAAAATTTACCTCATTTTTTAATTTCTTTGACTGATCCCAATTGGTATATCCTTTGATAAAATATTTAAATCAATAGGTCCATCAGTTGGTTGTCAATTCAATAAGTGGTTCAATAAGTAGTGTCTATAATTATTTACATAGGCCTAATCTCTTTATTATTTATTGAGACAGGCCCTAGGTTGTCCAGAAAAAAATTAAATATATTTTTTAGCTGTTTTTCAATTAGAATACAGAACTATAATAGGCTATATAATAATAGATAGGCCTAGTAGTAATATTAATCTTTATTGCTGTTGGACAAATACAACATTTGCAAATCAAGCATCCAAAAAGTTAAAAGTTATGTAAACAACAGTCACTAAAATTAATTTAGCAGTCAAAACGAACCAGCCAGATCACCGGAAAAGTAAAAAGTTCAAGGAGCTAGAACAGCACTGACCTCAAGACAATGTTTCCCCCTGTGTGTGGTCTATGAACTTGTTCAACTCTAAAACATATCTTAATTTAAATTTGAATTTTGGTTCGATTTTTGGTATTTGTTGTTTTCCAAGATTCTATTCAATATGGAAACACCCACCAATGAGGAAAGGCGTTTGATAGCCGCCAGTCAATGCGGTGTTGTCCTAAATACAGGATGACAGAACTGGTCATTATTGATAAGACGTTTACTGTTATCCAGGCCAACCAAAAATGTTTATGTAGCCTTATAGCCAAGGTCTAGTGTTAAGAGTTTCTAGAGCACATAGTGCCTCTAACATAATTTATCAATTATTTATGTTACCAGAATAACGTCCATGTAACTGGAATAACATCAAAAAGTGTATTCAGAACTATGGTGGCAGTCTGAGATGAATTTGTTTGTGTAGAACTCAGGTTTAGGCTAGCACTGTACTACCTACTCAGCTATCACTGCCACACTTTGATTATAATCAAAGGATACATTCATAAAACTTAATGTTTGTATGGATCTCTGTCAAACAGTGTTCCTAGGAACTATCCAATAGATGTATATATTTTTCATACTGTTTAAACTATAACCAACCTAATTCTGTGTAGTGTTCTCAATTTTGAGTATAATGCTATGCAGTATATATTAGGATTTGTACTATTTTACCATTATGGAATATAAGTTAATCAATAATCTCTACAGATTTGAGCTAGTTATCTTAATAAAATAGGTAATATTATCAAAAGCCTCAAACAAAAAACTTCTGCAGCCAAAGAAAACATTTCTACAAAAATACTCAAGCATTGCAAAGAAACACTAACAATACCTCTCACAAGTATCATAAATATGTCATTGAGTCAAGGTAATTTATCCCTCAGCCTTAAAATGTGCAAAAGTGTACCCAAAACACAAAAAAGATAGTAAAACAATAGTTAGTAACTACAGACCAATATCATACTGCCAACTTTTTCAAAAAACCTGGAAAAATTTGTTTGGAGAAGGATTGTGGACCATTGCGAAAATTTCAATCTGTTAACTGACAGACAACATGGCTTTATAAAGGGGAAATCAACAACAACAGCTATGATCGACTTGGCAGACTACATAATTGATATTCTCGAGGAGGAAAACTTACAACAAGCTTTTTCCTTGATCTAAGCAAAGCATTTGACTGCTTGAGCCATGAACTCATATTACACAAATTAGGCATTAAAGGCACAGCTAAGTGATGTGGTTCAAAAGTTATCTCAAAGACCGGAAACAAATGGTAGAAATCACTCAAACAAAAAATGGAGTTACAGAAAGAAGTAGATCAATCGTGGAGTACCACAGGGATCTATATTAGGACCAATATTGCTTATACTCTTCACAAATGAGACGTCAGAATATCTGGGAAACTTTTGTATGATATCGATGTATGCTGATGACATCCTTGCTTTAAGCGGAAACAAAGATGATCTACATGTAAAATCTTTCACAGCACTGAACATGGTGTACCATTAGTGATGTGGGTCGGGTAAATACCCAGTGGGTATGTAAATATAAATTGGGTATTTACCCCAGGCCCGGGTAAATAATCAAAAACTGGGTATTTATAATTTTTATTAAAGTTAGAGAAGATTAAGATGTTTTTTTTGGCCCGGGTAAATACCCAAAAACTGGGTATTTATAATTTTTATTAAAGTTAGAGAAGATTAAGATGTTATTTTTGGAATTATTACCCTGTAAGGATAGTAAAATGATGATAAAATATGTTTAACAAAATTTCATATGGTCACTACTAGCATTTTACTTCTTGGATTAATCGCCATAAACACCCTCGTACTGGGTATTTATAATTTTTATTAAATTTAGAGAAGATTGAGATATTTTTTGCAATTATTCCCCTCTAAGGATAGTAAAATGATGATATAATGAGTTAAACAAAATTTTATATGGACACTACTAGCATTTTACTACGGTACTAGCAAATACCCACGTCCTGGGTATTTATAATTTTTATTTAATTTAAAGAAGACTGCGATTTGTTGCAATTACTCAACTGTAGGGACAGTATGGATGATTAAATCTTAATAAAATGTGTCAACTTAATTTCATATAGTCCCTTTTAGCATTTTTCTTCATAGCATAAAGCGTAATCGGCATAAATACCCTGGTCACATGGCTGCACTAGTCCTGACTACTTATGAGTTTTTAATTTCTATGATAGATACCGGTATATGTTTTTATTTTATTGAAAGTGAAGAAAAATAATTTGTAAAGTAATAATTATTATTTAGAAAGAGTGTCCTAAGTGTAAACAACTTAAGAAAATAATTAAAATTCAATCTGTAGGATGGCAGTAATTAAATCCTGCCATTATTTTTGACCTAGATCTTTTGTTGGTATCAAAATAAAAAAAATAATTTCATAAACTTGTGACAGAAAACATTTGAATCTATAGCACAATAAATTCTTCAAAATTAGATCAAGTTAGACCAAAAAACAGGAGATACATTTTTTTAGTAGGTTTATCCAAATATATTATTGTTTTCAACCAAATGATAACACAGAAAAGTTTAATTAATTAGTTTTAGTACTCAGCCATTCTCCCTATGTCAATCAGGTCTTAGGTCTGTCTAGCCTTTCAAGCCATATATACAATAAAAATTTTAACTATCATAATTTAATAACGGTAGATTTAAAACACGAAATCCCTCGTAAAACTCGTAGGGGAGCGCGCTGGTCTAGGGGTTGGAGCGCGGGGCTTTGGTGCCCAAGGTCCCGGGTTCAAATCCCGCCAATCACCAATGGCTTTTCGCTATGTGATAATGCCGCAACCCACACAGGGGTGCGCAAAAAGCCGCTACGGCTGAAGTGCCTTGGGAGAAATCCGCCCCTTTCAGTAAAAAAAAAAGTAAAGTAACACGAAATCCCATGCTTAATTACAAACTTAATGTATTATTTTACAAAAAGTGTCAAATCATTAAATAAAAGGTAATAGCAAAGCTTCAAGTTACTGTAAAAGGTGTTATAGACTATCCTAATTTATCATGTAATGATAAAAATAACATATTTAGGGATGGATAAAAATTAATTTCAATCGATTTCATAAATACCCAAAATACCTGGTAATTTATGGATTTTGGGTATTTACCCGGGTAAATAACCAGAGTATTTACCCCGAGTTTAAAATACCCAGGTATTTTACATCACTATGTACCAATATTGCCACTTTCACAACTTGGTGGTGAATCCAGGAATAACAAGGCAATTGGCTTATGGGAAAATATGTAAAGATGTACCAACAATACCTGATGTAGAAAGAAATACCCAGGCCAATTATCAAGGAGTCCTTGTAGATGAAGGTCTTATCTGGTCACAGCATTTAGATCACCTCCTTCCTAAACTCAATTTATCACTTTATGTGATTAAACATACAAAATCCACTTCTACTGCAAAAATAGCCTTTTTTCTGTTTGAAACACATCTCAGGTACCTCATTGTTTGGGGAGGAACTTCGGCAAGAAATCTTCAGAGAGTTTTTATACTGCAAAAGAGGTCCTTAGCTGAGCTAAATTTCAGAGAAAGTTATAGACATGCTTTCAAGACTCTGAAGATTGTGACATTAGTAAATCTCTATATAAAAGAAGTTATTACTGTATGCCAATGGAAAAACACTTACACAAAATAGACAGTTCCATGGATACAACACTCGACATGGTACAAGATACTGTCTACCAGCTCACCTTCTTGCCCAATATGAAAAGAAAGTAAAGAAACCCTCCTACATGGGCATGTAATATATTGTTATATTGCTAAAACTGTGACATTTTATGAAACTGTATGCTATAGGCTATTTAGCCATTGTGAAAAGTGTTATTGAGAGGAATGCTACTAGGTGATCAGTCAAGTTACAGTTATCTCAGTAATGTGATTCATTCTTAAACAATGAACTTATGAATTTCTAACTTATTTATCATTGGTTTTGCATGAAATTTGGTAAGTTATATTATACATAAATTTATATAAACACATAACACACCGTAGTTGTTCTAATATAATTTTAAGCTTTGAAATCTGACTTAGTTAGTGGTTCGATGAGCCAGTTATAAATCAAGAATGTACATCAATGCCTGGGAAAAACCTTCACGGTCAGCTGTGATGAAGCTCTATAAACTGAAAACGTTAGTCCTTAGAGTGTGATGTGGATATGACTAAGATTATGCAGTTAAAGCGATTGCAAGAATCAGAAATTGGACTATCTAAAGAGGCCTATGTATAATTAAAACTATGCTCTTTATTTTAGGAAAGAAATGGCACATTTTACAAGAATGACTTGTTTGGTATCAAGCAACGATAAACAGAATGCTGTAATAATGGGTAGAAAAACCTGGGAATCAATTCCAGTTAAATTTCGTCCTCTGAAAGGAAGAATCAATATAGTTTTATCACGTTCACTGTAAGTATACAAGTATACACTTTATCAGTATAGCCTACAGTTTAAATTCAATAAAGTCAAATTAAATTAAATTCTCTTTAAAAATATTCAATGTTAAAAATTTAAGTTCAGTACCTAACCCAGGCCATGTTCAAAGCCAGTGCATAATCTATGGAGTGAAAACTGGATATATATATATATACACTTTTAACAAAATGTAGAGTACCATACTAGTGTACTGAATGAATGAGTGTTGGTTTCAAATTTTTGTTTTAATACAAAATGTTTTCAATCAAATAGAAATAGAATAAATAGTAACTCTTTAGTTACCCTACTATTTCTATTTGCTTGAAAACGTTTTGTTTTAAACGCAAATTTGCAAACCAACACTCTCATACATTCAGTAGCCTACACTACATTTGTACTCTACATTTTGTTAAACGTATTTATAATTGTCATTTGGCACTTAAGAAGAATATATATACAATATACATTCATATATATTACTTACTGTTAGTTTGCATTTTATGCTTAGAGTGGGGTAGTGCAATTTCTGATAGTTATAACAGTATGCTTTTATAAGAGCCAACCTACATCCTCATTGAATTTCCATTTTTAATGAATGCCTCCTTTTGAAAGTGTCCTCTCTAAGGTCAATATTTATTTTTGGTAAAAATTAATGGTGTACGAGTACCACAAGATGACTAATAACTCTTGATTCTTAGAAGTGGTGAAAGTTCACCTGGTGCGGTGGTTTGCAGTTCCTTCACAGAAGCCTTAAATATCTTGGCTAAGCCTCCATTAACAGATTCCATTGAAAATGTTTGGGTGATTGGAGGAAGTTCTGTTTACGAGGTAACATTACTACCATTATCATTTGACAAATTAAATTCCTAAAACTTAGTTTACAAAAAATATTAGAATGTTTTTATCAGCATTTATGTATTGAACAAAACTGAGATCAGATTTTTTCAAAAATCCTTAAGATAATATATTATTGTTAAATATTTGATCATTACCATATATTTTGTCATTATTAACAAAATAAACGGTACCAGTGGACTGACACATACTTTCTCCCTTAAGTAAATTTAAAAAAGACAATCTGTAATCAAACTATCATGTTCTACAAAGTTATTTTAAATATCATTTAATAATTTATTGTTCAAATTGCATGGGGGAAACCCCCTCCCCCCCCGGTAATACCAAGCTTTTTTGAGCTGGTTTTGTTCAGTGATTTGACCTTACACTTCATACCAAGTTTCATGGAAAACGGTTGGAAAGTAAGGAAGAAATTGATTTTTTATATTCTCCATAAGAATAACATTGGGCGCTTTCAGACAACGTACTGCGTTTATCGTGGACAGTAAATTTAACTTTTCTCTGGAACCGTTGGGGAGGTCAGCAGTTTTTCGGTCACAATGTTATTCATATGGGAGAACGTTGCTTTACTTAGGTACCATTTAAGAAAAAACTGTTAGGCCTACTAAGTTGAAACTTTTACCACACACTCCTAATGATATGAGGTAAAATATGATCTAGAATTATAAACATAGCTATTACAACAACAAAATTAAAAAAGTTTATATTCATACTTATTTTTGAAAATTTTATATTTAATATAAAATATTTTCTCCAAACCATATCTTTATCTTGTTATTCATAATTCTAGGTCATTTTCATGGCAGCATAGTCATCTATAACCAAAAAAAATTTCAAGTCACTAGGACTAATAGTTTATGAGATAATTGTACCTATAAGTTGGTAACCTAGGTTACGGAAAAACACATTTTAAGTTGAACATGATTATTTAGCCTACCTAAGACATGTTTCTTAAAAATTATTTTTGGTGTTTAATTTTATTTTTAGCTATAAAGTGTTATATATTTTTGAAAACAGCATAAAACAAAGAATATTTTTCAACAATAAAAAAAAAATTGATTTTTTGATCGAAAAACTGCTGACCTCCCCTTAGACAAATAATTCAGAATACTAATTTTTTTTGTTTTTAAGCTGGTTTCAATGGTATCAGTCAAGTTATACTTTACTTTTATTGTTTTGCTGAAAATTTAAAAATTTGTTTTTTTTGACATTTAAAAGCCTATAGCTTTTGAACCGTCATTTTTACAGACATGCGGGTGGTGTCAAACTATTTACTACTCTGTGCGCTATAAGCTATCAAATTTTAATCAAAATCGTTAGAGCCGTTTTTGAGAAAATTGGATTTTTCACGTTTTTTAAGGGTTTTTAGGGGTGAACTACCCTTAAAAATCAAAAAACTGAAAAAAACGCCTGGAGATACGGTGACTATATATATACATGCCAAATTTCATCTAAATCGGACCAACGGGGTAGGCTGTGGCACTGTACACATCCAGACACACACACACACAGACACACGGACGGACAGACATCACGTCAAAACCCACTTTTTTGGATTCAGGGGACCCCAAAACGGATATATCCACCCTCAACTCAGGGTTTTCACTTTCGTAGTAACTTAGGATTTGTTTTACTTCTTCACTCATTAATATCTTCAAATTTACTCAAAGTGTAGCAAAAATCATAATTGGAGCTCTGCCATCTATCAACTCTGATTCCTGATAAAACGCTTCATCACAAACTGAATACCAACCTGAGGAGTAGAAGATATTCTAATTGCCTGCATTGATGGGATTCGAAAATTTTGATGAAAACAATACTTTCTCCATATACTATGTATAAGGGGAGAAAGTAATAAATGGTGATATGATACATAAAAATGGGGAAAATAAAGTGATTCTACATTTTGATGCTGCACTCTCAAATACATATAATGTATTATATTATGTATTATTATATATTATATAATAATATATTATATCATATTATGTATATTGTCATACTACAATTGCATTTTAGGAAAATTAAAATAAGATTTGAAAAATTTACTTCCACTAACTCATTCGGGGATTTATTCAATACATACTCTATCTTTACCAAATTATTTTTTCTTAATTCATTCTTTTAACGGGTATTATACAACTCAACATTTTATTTTATTATTCCTCTCAATAAACAAAATATCTTTTTTTTTCAAAATTACAGTTGTATAAAATCACAACATTGTTACAGTTATTAGTCACAATATCCAGTTTCAATTTGATAATTTTATTAGCTGACATTTTGTTGGACTAATATAATTTAGTTGTTCCAAGGAGGCCATGCAGAGCAGTTCATGTCATAGGCTGTACATAACCTGGATAAAGAAAGACTTTGAATGTGATACATTCTTCCCAAAGATTCCTGAGGAGTTTGTTGAAGTTAAGTAAGTATTTTTAAGTAGTTTTTTTAATTTCCCCAATAATTGTTTTGTACATAACACTACTGAAGATAGCCTTGCCTCAAAATGTGCAAAAACTCAAACGAACTTAGGGGGAGTGGGAAGGCCCTATCACCGCCACGTAAAATTTGTGAACTTTAGGTACACTTTTCTCAGATACTTAGATATGGAGTTGAAATTTTATTTCTGTATCACTGTATGTATTGTGAACCACTAGAATTTTGTTAATTGCTGAAAAATATTTTTTAACCAATATTTTTCTTCCGATTTGTTTACATTCAAATTGGTTTTTCTCAGGAACTACTATTTTTAATGCAATAATTCTAGTACCGGTACTGTAGCTTGGTGTTATATAGGTGTACGTGCATAGCAAATTTCAATTCCTTTCGCTTATACTTAAATGAGCCATAAAGCGCTACTAGCTTTGAACATAAATCCAAAGACATACTAGGGCCTATATTAATTTATTTTAAAAATATACTTAGAATTCTCATACATAAATTCTAAGACCAGTTCCTGAAAGAGGAAGAGTTCCTCTTTAAAACTTCATTAAAAACAAAATGAGAAAAAATTATTGGTTAATAATAATATTTGATGAAATGGCAACCGTACCAAGGTAGGTATTTTAAGCCAAGTATGAATGAGAAATGAGTGTAGGGTGATTTTGGCGTGATCTTATAGTCTTGTTACTGACTAAGGCTGACATGTTCTTTATACAGAACTGTTAAATAATAGCCCAACAGTCAATGGCATATCTAAGGGACCTACAGTTTAACGTGGGATTCTAACGATTCCACATTAAACTGTAGGTCCCTTAGATATGCCGCTGCCTCTGAATTACAAACTAGTCTATTTATGAGAATGGTCTTTGTGGATTAACGTAGTATTCAATAGTGCTCATAACTATCCACAATTTGTGACCTCCAAGTAGCTGGATTACAGGACGACGCCAAAGTCTGAGTGTAGTTATCCTTCCCACTCCCCCTAAGGGATTTAAATAATAGTTAAGATACCTTCTTAGCTATCTATGGTGTGATCTGTAAAAAACAATATCATGAAATTAAGGGATTTAGAACTACAAGTGGTGGGGGCAGTCGTGATCCATCTTTTGTTCCGCGTGCACGCCATCTTGTGTCGCCCTGCTAGCTCGGAGGTGGAATGTCGTGTTTTTTGTTGCTTTATAAATATAATTTTTTGTGTTGTGCATGATAGGTAAGTATAGTATTATTGACAACATGATATAATTAATATCTGTAACTCTGTAACATGAAAATTTAATTTTTAATGTCTCTGTGGTAATCACTTGAAAACGGGAGGAGTTTCTCTACCTCCAGAAACATTGTGTAGTTTAAGAGCGATAGGAAGTCCAATTAATTGTGAAGTAAATACATGAATTTGTTGAATTGTTTCTATCCATACGAAATAATTTAAATTCATAACATAAAAATTGATACTTTAAATAATACTGGGTATCATTTTACTAAGCGACTATAGCTTAGTAAAATTGTAGTACTGTAGCCTATCTGTTTATAATTAATCCACTTGAAAAACTATGCTCTTTTAAACAAATAAGTTTTTTATGAAAAAGCTATATTTTAATTATAGATGGTACAAAATGATAGAATCCTTCAATTACATAATTAGTAATTAGCTTGAAAGAAATTCTTTAACAATCTTCAGTTTTTTATAGCTAAATCTCAATGTTTTAGGGACGAGAATGTTCCTTCTGAAACACAAGTGGAAAATGGCATTAGTTATGAATTCAAAGTTTATGAGAAGAGGCTCTCTTCTGCTGCATAATGGTTTTTATCTTAAAATAAATTCTCATATTTTAAAGTAAGTTTTCCTATTGAACCCTTTGGCTCACACATAAATTTAAGAATTAATTAAGGACACTATAAAGATATATATGTAGGGTAAAGTTAATCATTTCCATGTTTTTGTCTGAATTGCAGTAGTCGCCCACATACAAAACTTATTGAATGTATTAATTAACTCCATCTAAGTAACTGAAAGTCAAGATACAATTTATAAATTTCACCCTAGTAAACTAAAATGTCTTATCAACATTGTTACTGATCATCAAAAATTGGTTAAAAATATCATATATGTACATGAAAAATAGCTTAGAAATAACAGGAAAAAGGTTTTTTTGGGTGACAAGGAAAAATTGATCAGCTGGAAAATTTGTATTCTTTGGTTATGTGTGTTTCAACCCTTGGAACATTTTTCAAGATCTTAGCTCAGGAGAGGGGGATATTGGCAATCCGTCTGACCAAAATTTGAAACGGAAGTATGTGATAGGTCGCTTTGACTTGCATGCGTCTAAGCTCTAGGGGAAGCCATAGTTATGAAAACAGCTGTATAGAGGAAGTGAATACATTCCCTTCAAACATATCCATCATTTAACCTATTTCCCACAGGGAAGTAAGCACTGAACATTTTTATTTTATTAAATCTTAATAGACCTATAAAGAGTCTTGTTCTTTGTCCTGTTTTCTGCATGTTATATCCTCTGTCTAGAAGTGGAAGTTATATTGATTGTTTTCAACATTTATTGTGTAGTAGATTAGTAGAATGTTTCTAAAATCCAGTGTCATAATTTGATCTCCTAAATGATTAGTTTGCAACAAATAAAAAATGTTCCTAAAAATCTCACAGTTGAAGATGTTGACAACATGCTTCCTCATGACAATAATAAGTAATTTAGAACTTGCATCATTATTAGTAGTATTATTTTGTCTTATGGTTGGAATTGCTGACTTAGTATTTTTTTGCATCAATTATTATGTAAGTACTCCGGTTATACTCGATAACCTGAGTACTTGGTCTCATTAAAATGAAAGTAATGAAAATGTAAGTAAGAAAATGCAGTAATTACGATTCTCTTCATTGTACATTCTCCAAGCTACTAACCATGAATGTTTGTTGTGGGAAAATGATAAAAAAACAATTCACACAACAGGAAGTGAAAACATTTATGTTGTCAACTCTAATGAAAATTTGGATTTGTGGTGACAAATGAAATTTCTCAGGGGTAAAACATATCATTCATAATAATTTATTTCCTAAAATAAATCAAAGAATATTTACACAGAAATACTGAATCAGACTTATGAAAAAATCTATGTATAAGTTGAAAATAATTACAAAATTATGCAGGAATACGTAAAAGTGTGGGTAAACCCTCTTATCTTCAGATATACCAAATACTGTATAGGCCTAAGTAAATACCAATCAAAACCCAGCTTTAGCTAATTTATTCTTTATACAAATTTCCTCTACCCCCGAAAATGAATAATTTTGGTTCAACTAAAAGTTTTATAAATGTAAGCCTCCATTGTACGATACCTCATTTGAAAGGTCTTTGCAAAATAAACCTTGAGGTAGAAGATTGAGTTTTTAGATGCATAACTTCTTGATTAGCATTATACGTGTTGGTTTTACTATAGAATGAAGTGAAAACTCACATCTTCCAACACTACTTAATATATTTACACTTATATTGTAATTATATACAGACGGTAAATATATACAAAAATTGTTGAATTGGTGATCGATTTCGTCCAGTCACACCAGACATCATCAGGCCCAAACGGAGACTGTTGTTAAATTAACAATATAAGTGTAAATATATTAAGTAGTGTTGGAAGACGTGAGTTTTTACTTTATCCTATTTTCAGTTGCAACATAGTATAACAATTTTTAAAAATCAAGGAATCGGATTAACTTTAAAATGCTACCATTTTGTTCTGGGTCGAAGGAAGATTCACGCCATGCTTAACATTCAAAAGTTAAGTGGGGGTATCCAAAATTTTACCTAATCCTGTTTACATGATTGAAATGAACAGACTCCTGATCTGTCTTGTTTTCATGATACAAATCAGGTGCTTTTTAATATAGGATGACAACTATGACACATATTACAAACATGGTTTGTAATGGTTACTATGCGGGGCTTTTCATGGTCATGTTACGAAGCAGACACAAGTCCCTGGCAGTCGCCAGTCGACCGGTCTTGGTGCTCATGTCGTAGAGTCGGAGGATCAGGTCAGTGGTGAACAGATCCGGCAACGCACGCACCAAACATGGCACCTGCAATCACACAGTTTTCACATTATTTAGATGCTATATTTTTTGCTGAGATCTTAAGCAAAACAGTAAATAAGAGTATTCAGGAATTTTCTAAATATGAACACAAATTTTGAGAAATTTCCATCCAACAAATATTTTTATTAACTTTTCATGATCAATATGTTATGCTGTTTTTAAAAGAAACTAGCTATGGTAATAATAGTAAAAAGGTTTCAAGAGGTAGACGGCCTCTTTTACCACCAACAAAGTGACTACATCTATGTTCAGGATGTATCAAGTAAAGTTAGAGATGAACCACCAATGTTGCTGCTACAAATTTGTCCACTCTTTTTTTATAATATAATAACTATGATAGGAAAATGATTTTAACCTTTTTAGTGCCAAGGATCTGTCGCCACTTTGCATTTTGTTATGTTTATACATAATTTTTCTATTATTAGAATATCTAGTTAAAAATCGCAACAACTGAATACCTTACTTGTAAAGATTTCACAATTACAATTCAACCAGTCGTGATTTAATTAGAACATGTAAAAACCAACATTTCAGTTATGGTATATTCTTGGACATACTGTTGATTTTAGGTGCAATGCAGAATTTTCTAATATGTTTTCCTACTTGGAGCACTCAATTTGAATTAAGTTTTGTATTTCTAGTAAGTGTAAATACCCCCGTCGCAGCAGACCTGCGTACTCAGCGGATTTCCTAATCGATAACATAATAATAATAATAATATATGAAAAGTTTTATCATTATCTGCCGATAAATATGAGAGTTATTTGCCTATTCTCCATAAGATTAACACTGAATGTAGGTGTTTCTAGTGTAAAAAATTTATATTTTGACCATTTATACCAAGTTTCATCAACATCGATCTACAAATAAAGGAGTTTACCTAATCTCTATACGATTAACATGGAAAAAGAGTATGCAGGTTTGCTGCCATGATAAACACATAAACTATGATTCTTATGATTAATGGATGGATCTCAACTACATGAAGCTAAATATCAAGTTTCATCCAAAAATATTTTAGTTTTGTACCCCATTGGCATTTGGTTTTGGTAGGTTAAATAAGTCCGCTAGACAAGGTTTTCTTTCAAATACATTTTTTTATACAGTACAATGAGGAATTTCAAGAGTTTTTAGAAAAGTGTGGTCCAAATGAAAATCTGTCAATAAAAACAATCCAATTACTAACTCCAAGTGTTCCTAAAACACCTGTTTTTTACACCCTTCCCTAAATTCACAAGTCTGCAAGACTACCTCCAGGAAGACCAATTGTATCTAGCAATGGGTCACCTACAGAATGAATTTCTGCTTTTGTAGATGATGAACATTTACAACCTTTGGACATTTAAATCAATAACCTTGAACATTTAAATCTCTGCCATCCTACATCAAGGATACAAGTGACTTCCTCGCCAAAATTTCTGATATCAAACTACCTCCAGATAATCATTATATACAAATATTATTCCCCATGTAGATGGTCTAAGGCTGCTAAACACTTTCTTAACTCTAGATCAACAAATTCTTTACCTTCTACTCATTTTTAGCCGTTCTTATTCAAATGATATTAACAATGAATAACTTATGGACAAAAATTACCTCCAAATCAGAGGTAAAGCAATGGGTACTCGAATGGCTCCATCATATGCCATGGAGAGTTTGCCTATTCTCCATAAGATTAACATGGGAAAGAGTATACAGGTTTGCTGCTGTGAGAAACATATGAACTATGATTTTTTAGCATAAACGTATGGATCCCAACCACATGAAGCTAAATAAAGAGATTCATCAAAAATTGTTGATTAGTAAGGGAAATATTAATTTTTTCCTTATCCTCCATGAGATTAGCATTGGAGCCCCTAAATACAATGTACTGTGTTTAGATTTTTTAATATCTTGGTAACCGTTGGAGATAGAGAAAACTTTCAGATACTAAATTGTGCAGTTTTTTGAGCTGATTCTAAAATTAAAGGATAGAATTAGAAAACTTTAAGAATTACATGGAAAAAAATGCAAAAACCCAATTTTGGGGTACTAAACCCCAAAGTTATCGTGTTCACACACACACACACACACAATATATATATATATATAAATTTTAACGACTATTGTTTTTAGTCTCTGGGTACCTAAAGAAGAAAGAATAACATGGTCCCTGGCTTAAGTCTTGCAATGAGACCTACGGTAATAGCTTCTTAATTCGCTAAAAAAATAACTGAAATAAGAGATAGACAGAGCATCTGCAAATTAAATGGTAATTATATTTAACTAGGACATGGGAAATAGAAATAATAAAACACTTTGATTTTGAAAAGAAAACTGTTGACATCTATTCTATACGTTTATTAAAATGTTCAATCATTATGTATTTAGTATTACTTATAGACTTCATAAAATTAAAATTTCAATTGACTTAAGAATGAACTTTATTTCAAATACACACCAACATATTTGGCATCCCCTGAAGAACAGCTCGAGCCCTATCTTTGCCACAGCGGACGACATATTCAAGGAAGCGAAACACAAAGTGTGTTTGCTGCGAAACATGGGCTGTGCGTTCTGCGATGACCGACAACGCCTTGAACACTTCACGTAGCGCAGAGGCCAGTGGCTCCTGTGGAAGACAAGATTATAAGTCAGTTATGTTTTTGTTTTAAATGAACAAAATCATAATATTTAGGCCAATTGGATGTTATGATATTTTTCCGTAATAGAATAATTTTTAAAGTTTATTTCACCCAGTTTCAAGAACTATCATAATATGCAATATATTTACCTTGTAAATATATAGCATAAAATGCAATATCAATATATACTTACCAACAACATTGAACACAAGAACTAAAGCCGCGTTTACACGAGGCCAGTAGGCGAGCAGGTAACCTGAGGCAAGTAACTGTACTGGAGACTTGCCAATGGTCCTGTCCACACGACTTGGGTTGTGAGCGAGTGTTTGATGTGGAATATGACAGAAAGTGCATTTTCTGCATTATCTTATGATAAAATACAATAAATTACATCTGATTTTGCACTTTTCACTGTTTTATCAATTTCACCTGAGTAAGTGGCTCGTATTGCTTTTATTTTAGATTCAGCTTCAGTCATTCCAAGCCCTTCAATTTTCATAGCGGAAACTTAGTTCGCCGAAGGCTGTTTCACGTACACTCTTGGTTTTGTACAGTTTGGAAAACTGGTCCCATAAGCAAGGCCGGTCCTTATAAAGTTCCAAAAACTTAATTCTTATCTCTTCGGACCAACGTGGAGGCATTTAATTAGTAGGTACAGTATTACACAATATAAAATTGCTCACTTGCTCTGCTCGACAGACTAAAAAGTTGTCCACACGGCATCAGTGCGAGGCAGGCTGTGTAGCAGGTCCATTTTTGAGTGATAGGGGGGCAGGTTGTCTACTCCTCGTGCAAGTCGACCTGCCAAGCAGGTTGACAGGCAACTGGCCTGTGATTTCTAGTTTTTTTCCTGAGGAAGGTTACTTGCCTCAGGTTACCTGCTTTAAGTAACCTGCACACCTACTGGCCTCGTGTAAACGCGGCTTAAAGGCTCGCCATAAGGTAAATATATTGCATATATTTTTTTGTAAATCCAAAAAAAACCTGAAATAAAATTTACTTAGGTTGAAAAGAAAAGCAGTAAGAGTGTTCAGACCAATATCTATGCATTTTATTAAAAGTATTTATATTTAAAATAATATTTTTTTAAAGGTAAAAAAGCTATGAAAGTTGTCTGAGATGCAACCTTAATAATACAGATTAAGATCATATGCAAAAATTAATCCAATGATAGATGTCTATAGTATACCTGCAGGGGAGGGGAAGAGCTCTCACTAGTTCCGCAACTGAGAAACACCAACGAGGAGTCGAGTCGAAGGATCTTACTGGCTGGACACAACTCGTCCAGGTCCTACATTAGAATACATTCTGAGAAATATTTATGCGGGATCGTTCATAACCAAGCATACTTGAATTTAAAATATTATACTTGAATTTACTTGTATACTTGAATTTAAAATATTTACAAAATGTACGCATGATATAAAATTCACTAATTTAACACGTTCGTGACAATCGTAGTTTTGCCGATATTTTAAATATACAGGTTAAAATATTAGGTTATATTTGCAAAAACCAGAGCTGTGTTTTTATCGTCTTGATACCTCTTGATGAGCTAAGTAGTGTGTCAACACTTATTTCAAAATAAACACTTACCTATATGTTTTATGCATACAGTAAATTCTCTCATATCTGAACTAATGTGGCGCTGGCCGATCCGAATTTCATATGGATGTCTAATAATCTGGACATGAGAGGGGAATAAAGCATCCGGATATTAAATAAAATTATCAAATCGTAATACGTCAAGGTTCCCTCTCAACAAAAACTGGTTTGCTCGTGACCACTTATTTGAATTATTTTCTGATGAAACGAACCTTTGTTTCATCCAAAACGAAAGAATGCATTTGTCCGACAGAGATTGAAGTATAATATTGTGTTATCGATAAAATTCATCACGATATAATATTGAAATATATAACATTACGTCATTAATTCAAATATCGAGTATAGGGAAATGGTTGGATATTATCATTCCGCATGAACTAATAGCGCCGCTGTGAGTGCAGAGGGTTATCAGAAACTGGTCTCCTAGAGTGGTTAAAATTTTTCATTCTTTCAAAATTGCGTTTAGATATCGGGAGGTCCGGATATGAGAGATCGCAGTAAGAGTGGTTACTGTATATAACTTTGTACATATAAATTTTGTTAGCCATCAAATTCTTAAGGCCATGGGCCAAAAATCGTAGTACACAGGTTTCAAAGACATCAAAAACATTCGCATTTGCCGTACACTATTTATCATCTGTTTACATTTCCCCGTGAATACTACAATAATCATAGCAACTCAATACAAACGTGGCTCTCTTCAGGCCCATGACACACTTTGCTAATGCTGAGTGTGGGCCTCAGGAGCATCACGACGTCATTTGAAAAAATGGGCATACTATCTGTCTGTCTACTGTTATAAATCCTATTCATAACCAATTACCGACCTCGGTCTCCAAGTGTGAGCGGGACCGCTTGCGAGAGTTTGAGGAGTCGGAACCGTTGAATATGGATGTGGCAAAGATGCAGTAGGCACAGAGCTTGGCCAGTGATGACGACTGCGGCTCCACTAGCTCCTCACTCCTGCAACTTGGAACACTCTAGAGAACGACTGGATACTTTCAAGATTGGAGGTTACTCAATTGAACCATCGGTCCAAATATCTATGATTAATCATATTACAACGCTTAACCCATTGAGTGCTTTGGAACCACTCATCTATCGTTGTTAGTTTCTTTCCCAAAAAGTCAAGTGGCAAGTTGTCGATGATCCACGATTTAGTGAAACTCTTGCGAGGGTGGGGGCCTGCCAAACTACCACCTGAGTGAACATAGAGTTCACTGTTCTACGGCTGGAATAGGCTTTATAGCCAATTAAGCACTTTATCCGACTGTGCACTTGTAGTCTATAGGTTTACGGCATTCACAGACAAGTGAACATTAGAAGCCATTCGAAAGTGCTTGGGTTCGAATCCCAACCATGAGCAATTTCAATTTGGCTTGCAAATGTGTGGTACAATGGTGGGAGGGCCACCTTAGGTTAACGGTGACCGGTTTGGGTGGAAGTTAACGGCATTTGTTGTGTTTGAATAGCATAGCAGTAGACACCTGTTTTGCTTATTTTAAGAATTGGTTATGGTTAAGGGGGCAAAGCACGTTTTTGTGTTTGTTTGGTGTTAAGTAATTGTTTAACTACATGAATAGCATGAACAATTCAAAGCCCTCAGAAGGTTTGATCAGTCTCATGTACTTTATGCTTATTACAGTTTATTTTATAACTCTAAATAGAATTTCCCGAATTCATTACAATGGTCACAGAAAGTCAATACTTACTGTGGCCTATTGTGCAGATATTGAGGCAGCACTTGTTGAAGCAGACACAAAGTGCAGCTCTCCATGTCCAAATGAAATATGCCCATGAGAAGGTCGACAGCTCGATCAAGCTCGTCTTTGTACCTCAACTTCATCATTTCCTGTAACATTAATGTAAGGTCTCACAGATATGTTGTGACACGGAGATTCACCGTAAATCATAACTTTATAGTAGTTTAGTAAAATCTTATATTGGTGAGAGCTAGGGAGTTCATTAAAATTGTTATGTTTATTAAAATTTGATATTATGCATATTATAATGAAACATGATAGCAAGAACAAAACAAACAATAAACATAAGCTGAATGAACAGACACGACAGTAACCGGTGTAAGTTTGTAAGACTGTAGGTCACCTTATCACTTCTTATCACAAAGCGGTCATAATCTTTTCTTTCCCCCTATCAGTTTCAGTACTTAGTGCTTCAGTTTTTCCCGAACATTTAGTTACAAAAAACCATAGTTACTCTGACATAAACAGCAATATGAATAGTTTATATTTTTCACATGAACATTTTCATAGAAACACCCTGGAAGAATCTTTAAAATTCATAATGGTGTTGGTTATTAATTATTCAATTTCTTATATTGGACTTTTCCAACGTGTCTGTGTTTTTAACTTCACAACAGAACTTCAGAAGCGATAAGGTGACCAAAGATGACGAACAGTCTAGACTCAAATTACGCCAGGCACTGTTGTGTTCGTTCACACAGTTGATGTTATCTGCTGTTTTGGTTGTGCTAGCATGTTTCATTATAATATGTGTAATATACAATTTTAATAAACATAGCAATCTTCGAGTGAAGTTAAAAGAAATGCATCCTTGTCTCGCCTGACGATGGCTCCCCGGAGCTAAAAATAGTTGCTACAAGCAATTAACACAGGATTATTAATTAGCAGGTATTTGAACCATTTCTTTATTGTTAAATAATAATCCAGAGGCTAGCAAATCATAAATGAAGCATTTTTTACTTCCACAGAGTGAAATACTTTCTTAACTCTTAACCTAACAATGTAACATATATTTCCATATATTTTATGAAAAATATATTTTTATCCGATGTAACATATATTTTATTGATTACAATAAAATTTAACAAATACATTCACAAAAAAACCATGTGAATTTTTTTCCCTTTGGGTTCTCTTACTCACATGTCATTAACTAACTCTCTCCTAATGTAGAGCTTATGAGAAAAATACTTATGCGAAGCAGAAAAATAATTTTGAAAATCTAAAATCATATTGTAAAAAAATTAAACCCTTGGCGATCTTCTTGATACTTCTAACCTTAAAATCAATGGAGATGTGAAGAAGTAGTGTTTGCAAAGAAATGACTTCACATATCCATACTTAAGGATACTTAAAGACAGTTCTTGGATAAGAATCTATCAATTTTTTTTATCTGTAGGATAGGTGAATAAAATACACACCTTGACCAAGTTGGTGACGAACCACTGGGGGCCGCCGGTGTTGTAGAGACTCTCCAGCGAATGGGTGGCCTCTATGTCGACCCAGCCCTGGCGCAGCACTGACAACCACGCCGTCTCCAGCTGCTCCGACACCGGCTGTTTGGAGATGATGCTGCCGGAAGAGAATGACAAACTTCTAACTTGCAGGGAAAGACTTTATTGCCTTAGCTAACACTTTTATTAATTACTACAGTAGAACCACTCTAATCTGTCACCTTTGAGGACCGGGACTGTGTTCGGAACGAAAAAAGGTCGTTTTCCGAAAGAAGTAATAAATACAAAATATGTTTTTTAGACTGAGTTAAACAAAATATTAACAGAAAACTTTCTATATATACTAGAATATGTATGTGAATGCGATAACGAAAAATATAGTCCGTTATGTCAAAATATTAAACAAAGGGTAGACGATCAAAATCAAATTGTGTATTATTTTCCTACAAATACCGTTTCCAAATGAGTTATTATAAGCTTTGTTAACAAAAATCAGATAAACATTTCAAGATTTTTCGTTGCCAAAATTTTATTTTATGAGGATTAAAAACAAACCACAATGTGATACTTGGCGTAAATATTAATATGCTTTGTATTTAATAATACAATATATTGTTGAACTTTATCGGTTTCTAGAGTACATACAGTAGTTGACAAATTGAATAATTATACCGTATCCTTAAACCGACCAATGACGGTATTGCTTTCCTTTCTTTCTTTTCTCATTCTTTTCATCAACATTCTTGCATTCATGTTCATTTTATTTCAGTTCATTTTATAATGTCTATCAGAAAGTTTGGATACTTATCAGTCTTGACCGTACACGTTCAATATATTAAATATTGTACCTGTTATTGTACATTATTGCTTATAGCGATAAACACCGCTTTATATATGAATAGCCTACTGAAGCAGAAACCACGGCTAGACAGATGTTCCATGAGTCAGCACAGGCTCACAAGCCTGAGCATGGTCAGACTAATCAGAGTGATGGACCATCCAAGGGTGGATTAGAGGGGTTCTACTGTAGCAGTAACCACGGCTAGACAGATGTTCCATGAGTCAGCACAGGTTCACGAGCCTGAGCATGGTCAGACTAATCAGAGTGATGGACCATCCAAGGGTGGATGAGAGGGGTTCTACTGAAGCAGTAACCACGGCTAGACAGATGTACCATGAGTCAGCACAGGCTCACAAGCCTGAGCATGGTCAGACTAATCAGAGTGATGGACCATCCAAGGGTGGATTAGAGGGGTTCTACTGTAGCAGTAACCACGGCTAGACAGATGTTCCATGAGTCAGCACAGGCTCACAAGCCTGAGCATGGTCAGACTAATCAGAGTGATGGACCATCCAAGGGTGGATTAGAGGGGTTCTACTGTAGCAGTAACCACGGCTAGACAGATGTTCCATGAGTCAGCACAGGCTCACAAGCCTGAGCATGGTCAGACTAATCAGAGTGATGGACCATCCAAGGGTGGATTAGAGGGGTTCTACTGTAGCAGTAACCACGGCTAGACAGATGTTCCATGAGTCAGCACAGGCTCACAAGCCTGAGCATGGTCAGACTAATCAGAGTGATGGACCATCCAAGGGTGGATTAGAGGGGTTCTACTGTAGCAGTAACCACGGCTAGACAGATGTTCCATGAGTCAGCACAGGCTCACAAGCCTGAGCATGGTCAGACTAATCAGAGTGATGGATCATCCAAGGGTGGATTAGAGGGGTTCTACTGTAGCAGTAACCACGGCTAGACAGATGTTCCATGAGTCAGCACAGGCTCACAAGCCTGAGCATGGTCAGACTAATCAGAGTGATGAACCATCCAAGGGTGGATTAGAGGGGTTCTACTGTAGCAGTAACCACGGCTAGACAGATGTTCCATGAGTCAGCACAGGCTCACAAGCCTGAGCATGGTCAGACTAATCAAAATTCTTCCACATGTTCTGGCAGTAATTGTTCACGTTTTGAATTAACAATTAAACCTGCAACAGAAAACAGTCTCTCACTGCTAGTCTGTGTGACAGGAATCCCCAAATAGAACTGAGCAGCCTTCCTCAAATTTGGAAATAAATTAGCATTATCTTTCCACCACTGAAGCGGATTTTCCTTTATTGAAATTTTTTCTGAAGACAGAATTCCAGCTCTTTTAGAATTGGGTCTCCCTTGTCTTCTTCTTCGTCACTGGAATCAAACATTGACCATAACTGGTCTCTCTTGTGGTCTATAGATTAGATTGTGGTGTTTCTGATGTTCCTGGCTTGGACAAATCTGGAAGTTCTTTGTTAATAACAACAGGAAAATGTTGCAGCTTATCAATACATTTTTTTACCATGTCTTTAGCCATATTTGATTCTTCTTGGTTCAGAATATTCAATTTGTACCTGGGATCAAGTGCCATTGACACTATATACTTGGGATCCCGTCTATAAAGGGTAAACCTTGATTTTAATGATTTCAAAAGTGCTCTCTAAGTGTCTAGCCTGATCCATATTCCCCCTTTTTTATGAATCCCAGTAGATTTTCCTCGACAACATGTAACGCAGGAGCAATCATAGATATTGTCGGATAAGTCTCCGAGCAAAGTTCAGTGGTAACCTGTTTGAATGGTTATAGTACTTCTACCACAACACTGACAAGTTTCCACTGCATTGAGGTTAAATTTTCTATGTCTACATTTGAGGAAATGTCAGCGGAAAAAGCCTCTTTCAGCTGTAAAAGTCTACTCAGCATGTCATATTGACTGTTCCATCTGGTGGCTACATCTTGTAGCAATTCGTACTGTGGCAGTGATTTTTTTGTAGTGCCCTCAACTTAGCCCTTGCACTGGAACTATGGTTGTAGTGCCCAACAATACTCCGTGCTCTTTTGCACATTTCGTTTATACCTGGCACCTCGGCCTCAGCATCATGTATTGCCAGTTGGAGGATATGGGCAAAACAAGACATTCTCTCCGTCGCCTTTTCTCTTTCTCATTCTCTTTACTCTTCTCATTCTCTTCTCCCTCGGTCTTTTCTCCCTTTCTCTCTTTTCTTCATTCCTCTCTTCTCTTCTTCCAGTCTTCACTCACGCTCTTCTCTATTCACTCTCTTCTCCCAGAGGATCTCAGGGCAGCCTTAATATTTGCACCATTGTCACTAACAACAAATATTGGCATTTTTGGGAGTTCCCAACTTCCTACCATCTCCTCCAACTGGCCTAACAAAAAATCAGCTGTGTGGGACTCTTTAATACATTTGTTGCCAAGGACAAATGATCGACTGTCAAGATCCATCATCACATAATGTAGTGTGAGTGATAAAAAAGACTCATTAGCTCATGAAGTCCAAGAGTCAGTAGCCATAGCGATTGAAAGTGTGGTCATTAACTCTGTTTGCAGAACACCCTTCATTTTATTTTTTTCTTTCTCTTATTGCTCCGGAATTATAGTTCTTGAAGAAGTTTATCTCGATGGAACTTCTAGTACAGTTAAAAGATGTTTAAATGATCGTTCCTCAACAAGAGAATACGTGTGCAGATCAACAGCAATCATGTTTGCAATGGCATTTGTAATTTCTATGTGCCTGGGATGACTGGATGTAAAAGATTCCTTTTTCTTGAAGAAATCAGACACCGAGCACTGGTCCTTTTTTTCTTCCTCCTTGGAGTCCGGGACTTTTAGGCTACTTGAAAATTCTGAAAACTTGTTAGTGCCTTTTCAGATGGTTTATAAGTGATCCCGTGGAAGCACATTTTCCAATCTACAAATAAATGAAACATGTCAGACCTATTACAATTGATAAGAGAACTATTTTTTTAGTTTAGGAGGGCCTAAAGCAGATGCAAGGGACTGACAGATAATAATTAATTTTGTAATTTTCTATAAAAAAATAAAGGCACTTCAACTCTTTTTCAGACAGGAAAAAGTATAAATAGATTGCACAAAGGTTTTTAAATTGATTGAAATAAATCCAATTTTTAATTAAGATTAGCCTTAAAACATTTACTACATTTTCATATTGTCCATTGACTAGAATAGACTACTATAGTAGTTTTCATGTGTTTGTGTATTATTTGTTTGTCTATATGTAGCTTACTGTAAATGGTTATGTCCTGGGATAATGAATAAATAATAATATACTAAGGGGATCAGACCATATTTGCTTTGTATCAGATTACAAGCGCTTGGATTAGGCTTACTATGAATTTTCTTTAATAGGCTAATAATTATAAATACTTTTTTAGAAACTGATTAGGCTTACAATCTACTTAGGACAATAGGGTTATAAATAATGAAAATGACATGCATCTCATTGGTTTGAAGATAGGTAATCCATTTGAGATTAAATAAATAGATGTCCAATTAAGGATGTAAGATTCTTTGAGAATAAATTTTTATTTGTAGCCATTTTCTAATAATAACAAGTAGAATCCATTAAAACACCTTTAGTTCTGTAGATTTAAATAAATATTTATTATTACAGTTTTATAATTAATTACCTTTAGGACAAGCTTGCATTGTAGACACTCGGCCTCTTCATCTTTCTTTACAAAAAACTTCCAAATGGAACTCCTTTTCTTTTTAGATTCCAACCATGATTCATTTAACAGAAGAACTTTGATAAATAACTTTAAAATATTTAAATATCCCAACAGTAGCCAGTGATAACCAATCAGTCTTTACATTTGTTTTTCCATAGCAGTGTGATCATATTGCTATTCCATAGCAGTGGGTTTCAATATTGTTATACAGCCGATCGGGGTATTTTATCTGCCAAATATTCCAACTCTGCGCCTACGCACAGGCCTTTGTTTGATAGCAGCTGCACTGTCACTGCCCCTGCCGATACGCAGATAGCCGATGGCATCGAGCGAACGACGTCGGCCGCAAAATCTTGATTCTTTGTTAATGGTGATTTGTTTTTATCATTGTAATAAATAAAATAATTGAATCGTGAAAAAAAATTTAGAATTAGTTGATTATTAGTAGAATGAATTGATGAATTAGTAGAAAGTTGATGTCATTTAATGGCGAATTATAAGGTTTCTGTTGATTTAATTTGTGAATTACACCATATTAAAATTCGTTACTGGTAATTGTTATTTTGTAAATTTGTATTTTATTGATGGAATAAACTTATTATTATTAATTTTAAATGCAGTGAAGTAAAAATTTTAGTTTTGTTGTTCATCCTATAAAGAATTTATGATTTTTTATGTACCATTTAATAATTTTGATAGGTAACATTGATTTTTTCCTAATTTATTCTTAGATTTCACTTTTTTATTGCGAGTATCCGAATCCGAAAACTATCCGATCCGGATCCGATCCGAATCTGAGCTATCCGATCCGAAAAAATAATTCACTATCCGCACATCTCTAGTTGATACCTCAAGGACGTATCATCCTTAAATATACCCGTGATAAATGTAAAGCAGTACTAATAAGATGTAGTCACAATAGAAGTACGATATTTAGTTATCGTGCACTAAAGGACATAGCAGCGCTGGCATTTTGCCATTATTAACGTCTACTACGCATTACAGATAGATAGATAGATAGATAGATAGATAGATATATTTATTGATCGTTAAACATACAATAGATGTAATAGATCTCGTCAAAATTACAAAAACCAGGAAGCCGTAACCTTACTTTGGTTTGGTTGTTGCTACATTCGATTGTTTCATTCGCTATTTCATTGTTTATTATTGATTGGTTAATTCGGAATAATGATTTGAAATTTAATTTTAATATACAAGCCAATTAATTAAAATCATTCAAAATCCTGATCTTTCCAAACTTCTTAATATACAGTTTAATGTAATTATAGATTCACTCTTCAAAAACACATATTTTCGGGATATATTTCACGTTGTCATAATGCTTTGCGATTCGAATCGCTATAAGTGTATCGCATCTACCAGTCAACGACATTGTTTTGATGAAAGACTACATAATTTTGTCGTCTTATCAAGGTTTAAGCAAAAATTATTCCGGTTTCGCGGGTATTAACTCGATGAAAATCTCGTTGTTTTTTGTTCAAATTGCTGAAATATACAGTCTATCCGAAAATTCGGATATTTATCGGATATTACCGGATATCTTAAATACATTCGGATCGGTTTCGGATATCCGCACCCCTCTAATCTCTACTACATTTGGTCTTGACCTGACCATGTTTACCAGAGTAAAAATCTACACCAGCAGAGCAGACCCAAAATCAAATAGAGGTTGAATTTTCATTTTGAAGGGAACAATGATCATACTTAATTGTTACAACATGCTAAGCCTTAAATAACGTACCTGTGGGAGAGACCCATGGCTTTAATTTTGGACAAGGTTGGTGTGTGGACGTCAAACTGCATTTTTCGGATGATTTGGACCATAAGTGCTGCTCTGAAACATTTTATCATATCGTTGACACAAGTTACGTAAGTTAACAAATAATACTAAAACTAGCCAAAATATAAATAAAACTATTTTAGCTAATATTTATACCTTTCATTGTAGTTGTTCTCATTTGTATTGAGGGCTTGCTACATGTTTAATAATTTAAAAGCGAGAAAAATGAAACAATTTTATTCCATGAAATTACACAAAATTTTATTCCCTAAAATTGAAAAAAAATTTTTTTAATAATAATTTAAATAATAATTATGTTTATAGACCCTACTCACAAATAAAAAATGAATTTGAAAATATTGCAATATTTCTGGTGAATTAACTGTTTTTATTTTTAAAAAACCGAACATATTTATTTACGTTTAAGTTATAACAATTTTCTTAAAAATTTCTCTTAAACTTGTATTTTTTAATATTTAAATTAAAATAACGAAAAACAAATGTAAAAGATACATATATAAAGTATCTAATGTAGGTACTACGAATGATCACAGTGCTTTGATTAGTCATACATGACCTTGAAGATGACAAAATAAAGTTGGGGCTAAAACACAATAAAATTTCTAAAATAGAATGTACAAACAATAGCCAACGTTGCAAAGAATTTCCTATTTAGATACCTTACCTGTTTTTTGACGTATATACGATTTGAAATTTACTCGATATATTTTTTTATGAAATACATATATGGTACAAAAAAAATACTTTTGGTTGATAAGACAAAACCATATGTTTATATGTTCATTGTAGTTGTTCTGCTTGACATGTTCTTCATTTGTGAGAACTTTGAGGAACTGCTGCACCATGTTAATAGGTTTTAAAAGGGCGTCCTGAGGGGATACCTGAAACAATGAAACAATTTTATTCCATAAAATTACAGGCTTGAAAATGAACTAATTATTTCCCTCCAGTCCAAGATTCCTGCCATATTTGAAAACCTTACTCAATGTTTTTGAATTTAATAATTTATTTTTATTTTTATAAACCAAACAAATCAAAACAGAATGGTAATACAGTAACAGAAAAAAATAAAATATGATAATTTTCTGGCAAACAATTTTTATTGCTTAGTTGGTTTTTAATGACAATTTAAAAAATCTCAATTTTTTATGTGTAAACTTTTTGGTAAGATATAACAATAATAGAATTAATAAGAATGTCAAAAGCAGGTTGTTTTAATATTTTAAAAGGATATACATTCTATATACAAAGTCTGGCAGAAACCAGATGTGAGAGCCAAATAATGTAATTGGTGGAGTTGGAACAGTGATTAAAAAATTAATAACATGAAGAATGAGAGAAGCTAGTGTTTTACACTAACACTAAGGTTAGGCTTCAAGACTGTAGCTAGGCAATTGCAACTTCCCTACCCTGAAATTTTAAAGATCACACAACCTAAGAAAGAAAAAAATTAGCTTTTTGGTATGTAGCCTGTTTCCGGGAAATTTATAGCCTCAAACTCTAAAACCACCTTTGATGACCAACTTTTTGGTGGTCATCAAAATAATATCATACTTTTGGTTGAAAAAGAAACAAACCAGGGTTCATGTTTATATGTTTTTTTGTACAGTATTTTTACATGTTGTAATGCTTTATAGTAATTGCTTAATCTACGTATTACATAAATTTATGGCTCCGAAATGTAGTTCCAGCCAGGGACTCCACGTTAAATGTCTCAGATAATCAGGATAATTAATTAATATGATATGATATATACAAGCGTACCTGCATGTAGCTGCACAGCCAGGTGGCAGCACACACGGGTAGACAGCACATCGGAGCCTGCATCGCATCTAGTATCCGCTTGACATCTGTAACGGACAAAGCCTCCTGCTCCCAAGCCACCAGCACTTCTCGGATGGCTCCTGGCATGTTGAAACACACCTGATGCCATGTCATCCCACTGAAAAACAAACATAGTAATATATCTCATTGTACACTTAGTGAGGTCTAGAGAAAAGCATTCCTGTTTGTTTGTCTTGTGTGTTAGCATAGGTCTTGAGTCACAATTGTGTACAAGGTAGACCTTAAAATGTCTGGAAAATCAATTAGACAGTTGGCTAATTGTAAACCTTCATTTGCATCTCACTGCCTGATCAACACCCTCAACAAGGCTTACAGTGGCGAAAGACTTGCAACCTTGTCCACCTTTATCATGGACGTCTGTTTGTCCTTCTTTAAATTTTTGATACCATTCCTGAACACTACCATCACTCATAACGTTGTTACCATACACGTTGCTCATTCTGCGATAGATTCCCGCAGCACATCCTTCTGCTTGCAGAAAATGAATTACACCTCGTAACTCACATTTGGTGGGAGCATCGAGCGTAGCAACCGTGTTTACACGGATAAAACTCGGCTACGACTGACTCACTGGAGCTGACAGCAGATGTTGTGGTGGGGGAGCTGAGCAATCACATGACACGCAGGTCCCCTCTCTACCTCTTACTTGCTTGGATCGACGATTGAAGGTTAAAAAAAACAACAGCTCTCGTAAGATTAACATGGAAAGAGAGTATGCAGCTTAGCTGCCATCATAAACATATCATCTATGATTTTTAAATATAAATGGATGGATATCAACGCAATAAAGCTAAATACTAAGTTATTTCAAAAATTATTGGTTAATAAGTGAAATATTAATTTACCTTAACCTCCACAAGATTAACATTGGGGCACCAAAATACAACATACTGTGTTTAGACTTTTTAATTTCTCTGTAACCATGGGAACAAAACTTTCAAGAACTAAATTGTGTAGTTTTGTTAACTACACAAGAACATAATAAACCCAAAAAAATTGACAATATAAATACTCTACTTTTCATGAATCAAATTTACTTCTTTCAATTTTTCCTTTAATGGCGGTAACAAACATTTTCGCATATTCAAGCAAAACCCTCATATTAAAAGTTAAATGTTATATTTACCGGTTTGACTTACTTCAGTTTGAAGTCCGAATCAGTGGAAGTGAATTGTGTGAGTAAAGCTTCAACAACATTAGGGTCGCAGTGCTGTAGCATGTTGTCCGGTGATTTGGGTTTGCCTCTCTCCACCAAGCACTCTCGCACCCACTGCTTCATGAATGAATCCCCTTTGCCCTCGTCACTCAGAACAACCTGCAGAATCACATATTACATTCTACAAGGAATGTCAAAACTACAGCTAACACTATAGAAGTAAATGTTAAATATTCAATATATTTCTTAATGAACATTTAAATGCAACATACAAACCTTTATGATTTTACAAAGTGTTTTTCTTTATCGCAAGGATCCAAATTGTCAGGCACCTGATGTTACAGAGTAAAGTTCACAATCTGCTTACAACTGAGTCCGTTCACTGTCAATAGTCAGTCCGGTCTATAATGCTCACCTTTCACTTTTTTTAAACTTAAAAACTCATTTCACTTTATATACACATTTTGAGTTATTTCTCACACACTCTCTCTCTCTCTCTCTCTAACTTGATTAACATAATCTCAATTGCTAACGTTCTGGAATACTTAAATTTAAGTTTCTATTTTCTATTTTATACTTTACAATGGATAAGTTAAAAGTGTGAAGTAGTCAAAGACAGATTTTGTTTGAACCAGTTAGAAGAGGATACATTTTTATTTCATTATAAATATGAAGATCTAAATAGTTAAATACAACACCTGACATTCAGTCTTCATTATATTTTTAGACACTCTGGCTAAAGGCAGCGAGGTAATGACAACATACCTCAAAAAAGTTTAAATTGGCTATACTATCAAGTGATCCTACAGTTGTATCCAACCATTGTTTCA
Source organism: Nephotettix cincticeps (assembly GCA_023375725.1). Classification (NCBI taxonomy): domain Eukaryota; kingdom Metazoa; phylum Arthropoda; class Insecta; order Hemiptera; family Cicadellidae; genus Nephotettix; species Nephotettix cincticeps. The sequence continues at coordinate 26,446,639 of CM041790.1, read as the reverse complement.
GACTTTCTTCAGAGTTCATTTTCAATAATATAAAATATCAAGCAGTTCCAAAAACATAATTTCCCAATGTTGGAAAAATTTGTCATGAACAATACAAATACCAACAAAAACCCCAAAACATATTATTGGCCAATATTTAAAACAGATGCTACAGTGGAACTTGGTTATAACGTCATTGAAGGGACCACACAATTAATGACGCTATATCAGAGTGACACTATAAAAGAGGTTTCATAATTTTAATTTAAAACCGAGGAAACCTTTTAATGAAGGTAATTTGAAGTACACATAAAAGTTTATGTTTATTACTGACTGAACTACTCTATACTGTATAAAAAATCAAGTTAAAAAATATCGCAATGAAGTTTGGCTTGGTGAATTCAACTGTTGGTTCGATTTAAAAAAACAAATCCGACACACATGTCTGCTATCTTACGTCCCTTCTCACACGATCTTATAACTCACACTTTTTCTTTAATCAGCAAAACCTTTCCCTTAACACTTGCCATTATATTTCAATACTGTATTCATAAATTAAAATAACAAACTGTAAAAGACGTACACTGAACTAACGATAGCTGCACGAACTGTGGGTACGTATGGTATCACAGTGCTTTGACGTGACGTGAGTCACTGACACTGGCCTTAATGACGGTGACAGCGGATATAGGGTAGGGGAAGGGGGTTGGGGTGGTTAGCGGTAAGACAGCAATAAAATGTCGTTTCTAAAAATAGAATGGGGTATCTAGCTAAACAATAGCCACGGCCCTCACGTTGCACTACCGACCGAAATTTCTCTCATTAGCTATAAGTTGCCTTCATCTCGGCCCGATTTTCTTGACGTTATATATGAGGTTTTATAATTTTCTGACGATACATCTGAGGTTTTACCTATGTAATTACCTATAGTTTGGTGGGACCTAAAACTAAATTACGTTATATCCAAGTTGACTTTACGGCCAAGGCCGCAATAACCAAGTTGCACTGTATTTAACACATACGGTCCAGGGGTTGAATCATAACTTACATAAGTCATGATGTTTCATGTAACTAATGGGTAATGATATTGTAACTGATGAGTCAGTTATAACTAACCTCAGAACCAAACGTTTGTGTGATGTAACAAAGCATCAGGAATGTGATGTCAAACAACATGGCCAGGGTCTTGTTGCCCTCATCTATGCCTTGCTTGCAACATTCGTTGAGGTTGATTAGCTTGGATACCAGAGTACAGAGCTTGCCTTCCACTGTAGCCACAGCCAGAATCAGCTCAAAACTCTTCCCCGTGAACACTTGGCAAAGCATTCCCAGTAAAGACTCCTGCAAAATGTTCAGGATTACAACACTGATTTCAGTTCACAGTCTATTTTGATATAATACTTAGTTAAACAGAAAACATTAAACATAAAAACTTTATTTCTTTAACATTAACACTAAAATGGAGACCCTCGCTTCAGTTTCCTACAAATCTCCTTTGATTTACTTCCCCATTACATAGATACAGAAAATTGAATACAATAAAAATGCCGGCAAACCTTTGGGAACTCAGCATCCAGAGATTGAAGCACCCTAGACAGTGTGGGCTCTGCTCGGATGATGACCTTGGTGATAGGCATGCCAGACGATGCTGCCTCCATCTTGTGCAGCTTGGCAATGGCTGCCTCCCTGTGATAGTAAACCCACAGTGTAAACACAAACACCAATAAGACAGAGAATAAATCAACAGAGCTAAAAATGTTGTGTTTTTTATCTGTAAAAGAGATGCCTAAGTGTTGGCACATGGATAGAGGGTCAAATTTTTTATCTTGTACACTTCCTTCTATTATATTCATGTTGTTCAACTACCAAAAAATAATGACCAATAAATTATAAACATTGTCTTTTTATGATTCAACTTATATTATATGTATAGAGCATTACTCTTAATTCCAAGAGACTTCTTGTATCTTCTCAGGCATTTAGTGTGAAAAAGCTTAGTGTCCGTGGTAGGAATTATTTTCTGATAGATGGATTTAACTCAACTGCCTATCACTATGTATCTTGGGCCTATGTGATGGATTAAACACAGCGAGATACTGTATCGGCATGAGTCACGTGGGTTAGCCAACACTGACCACTCATTATCTGAATGAAGTTGACTCGTTTCAGATTAGGAAACAGTGCTCGGTGGTCACCGGTAAATGTTTTCTTATATCCATGTAATTTCCTAGTTTCCTTTTTTTAAAACGTATGACCAGCTAAAGCATACAAATAAATATGATTCAAATTGAATTTGAACTGTATTAGGTTAATTTTCACCATTATTATACTTTTAGCGAATTTCCCATAGGGAAGAAGCTATTACTGTAGGTCTCATGGCAGGACTTAAGCTTGAGACCATTTTGTTTTTTAGTTTTTAGTTTTCCAGAGGCCGAAAACAATAGTCATTAAAATATATATATATATATATATATATATATATATATACAGTAGAGAGTCGATTATTCTAAACAATAGGACAAATGTTGAAAAAACTTGGTATATGGTCAAAATAAAAATAGTTTATTGTAAAATGCCTACTTTCAGCGTTTCATACAGTAGCACAGCAGCGAACCTGCATACTCTTTTCCATGTTCATCTTATAGAGAATAGACAAACTCTGTCATTTATTACGGATATTGATCAAACCTGTTATATATAATAATTGATTTGGAAATTCGCTGAGTACCCAGGTCTGCTGAGATGGGGGTGACAACAGATGATAAAGAAGAAGAAAGCTGTTTCACTGAAAGCTTACCGTTTGGCAGTGTACATGAGGACATGTTCCTCAGAGACTAGGTTGAGCTTTGCGAGTTCCCCGAGGAAACACTCGAGGTTGTTGCAGGAGCACCGAGCATCCATGGTGTCGAGGAGGGGAGTAAACTGCAACACTAGCTCTAGGCTGTCCACCACATCCTGGCTGAACTCTTCCTGTTTCACTCCTGTAAACAGATATCATGTGATTATACTGATCATCTGCAGGTGGGTTGCATTTTGGGTATTGTTACAATAGTACCTATCTGAAAAAAAAATATTTTGCCGATATCTTATCTTAGCCTATTCTCTTCCTGCAATATTCAATCCTATGTTGACATGCGTGAACAGGGTGTCTAGCAATCCACGACAGTGAAATTCAAGCATAATTCAAGGATTTCAAGGCATGAATTAATAAAATTCAAGGAACTTACTGTAAATTCTGTTAACTTTCGGAATAGTTACCGTAAAGAGGAAAATGCAAGATTATAGTCAATTTTAATAAAGACACTGTTTTAGGAGCAAAATAATAAAGAAGACAGTTCATAAATTTAACTTAAAAACTTTTTATTGCAATGGGAATATTTAACTTTGATGATTTTATCATTTTATAGAATGTAAAAAATGAGCACTATGTGACCATATGAATAACATAAATAAATAGGCCACTCACCTACTGACAAGCATTACAACTACTCAATATTCACTATCAGTAATTTCATCATTAACTTATCAAAATTAATTTCTGGATCAGCCCAAACTCCTTTATGAAATCCACAAAAAATACAATTTAAACTCAAAATTAGCCTACTAGGAACAGGAACTCACAAAATAAATGAAAATCTCAAATCCTACACTACCTTTCTCAACCAGTTGCATTCAAGTTCCTATATATTGTTCCTCACATTTTTATTGTTTACCATGTATGATTTTATTTTATTGTATTTTTATTTTTAAATTTTAATTATTGATATAATTTACTATTGTACCGGGTGTTTCAAAAAAGACGCACATCGAAGTTTGAGGGAATATATTTTCTGTATAGGGAATATTTTGTTCCCCCAAATAACAGTTGGCACTACCGTACTCATTGTTGAACCGGCATGCACCATTTTACATTTACTAGTGCTTGTTAGTGTTCATTTGTAATCTGTAGTGTCTGTGTATGTTCAACTATGGTTTTTTCAAAGGTTGAACGTGTGTTTATTATTGAAAGTTATTTCGCATATAAATCTTACGAACGAGTGAAAGACGAATTCAGGTTGAAATTTCCCAATTCTGCAGTACCTAATAACACCACAATAACACGTCTGATTGATGAAAGTTGATTGATGAGTCGTTATCAGTCAGCCGACCAGGACGGACCGCTTATCAGTTGCGCTAGCGGTTATCTAAGCCGGGCCGAAACCTGCTCAGTCACGGATTAAGTCTAATTTTATATTTTATTTTCCTCTTTAATGTGGTAAATTTTAACGTTTTCTATAAACATGCCGGAGAAGTGTAAAAAGTGCCAACTAGCCTTTGCCAGTAGCGAGTTACCCGCGAAATGTGTGGAATGTTCGTGTTCATTTCATCCTGCATGCACACGACTGGGATCCGCGCAGAACCTGACCAAGCAGAAGGTAAAGTCATGGAAGTATGATGAGTGCGAGTCGTGCGTTGTGAGGGTCGGTGACAGTGCTCCCGTTTCCAAAAACTCTTTCCTTGAGGCTCTTAATTTTTTTAAAGTGGATATAAATTCTAATACGGACAGTAAGTTTGAAAGTGTAATGGAATCCATCACATCATTGAAAGATGATCTGCAAAAGTTTCTGCAGGATGGTAGACTCTTAAAAGTTGAAACTAAAGTTATAGAGATTGATGAACGTCAACGCTTATTGGAACAAGAAAAGAAAAAGTTGGAGGACGAGGTTGTTAAATTACGTCACCAAGTGCGAGATTCTGTACAACACTCTAGGTGCGCCAATATTGAGATTACTGGAGTCCCTAAAACTAATGAGGAAAATATCTGCTCAATACTCGGGAACATGTCGAAGGTGCTTGGAGTGAGCTTCAAGAGAGAGGACGTCTCAATTGCCCACAGACTCCGATTATACTCGCAAAAGCATGCACATCCACCGATAATCGTGCAATTTGTGTCCCGGAGTGTCAGGGAGATGTGGCTTATTGCGGAAAGGCGTAAAAAAGGATTAAAATCATCTGAACTAGCCCCTTCACTTCCACCGTCGACCATCTATATCAACGAGCAGTTGACACCCCACAACAAGGCGCTGCTGGGTCACGCTCGGAGGCTGCAGCGGGAGAGGAAGCTCCATTACGCCGGGTTCTACAATGGCAAAGTGTTGGTGAGGCCGACAGAAAAGGACGATGCTGTGCGTGTGTGGGAACTCCAAGACTTGAACAAAAACGAGTGAAAAACTTTAGGTAAAGTTAGGCCCTTGTTATTATTATAATCTAGATAAGAACCTGTTGATTACATTCTGACATAACAGAAAAAACTATCAGTTATGGCGAATATTTAATAATAACTGCAATTTTTTACATTATCATTCATTAAAATTTCTTTTTTTTTGTTTTTTTAGCTTAAGGGGCTAATTTAATTTAAATATAAGTTTTAATGTAAGTATAATTTTTAATGAAATTTTAGATAAAATATTATCTCGTACAGTTAAAGTCAGTACAAGTAAAGTCTTATTAAAATGTTCACACCTTATTTTACAGTTTCTTTTTTGATAATTATTTCTTTGAGTTTTAATTAAAAGTATAAAATAAAAATTATTTTTAATTTCTAACTAATTGTAACTGAACATAAGCGATTTTGTTCATGAATACTTATAATTTTTATAAATTTTTATTACTGTTGAACCTATAATAAATTACTTGTTCTAGTTCATTAAATGGAAATTTCAAGAATTTGAGGTATCCTGGGATAATAACTTATTTTATTAGTTCTAAATTTCTTTAACAACTCTTTTTACTAATTACACTGTAGTTAAATGTTTTAGACATGTTTTCCATATGAAATTATAAATCATTTAATTGTTTCCTAAGTGTGTTTTTATTTTTTTGTGATATAGACCAATTGCGCCTTCCTAATGCTATAAATTATTTAATTATTTTCATAATAAGTTTTATATTTAGTTATTTGTAATAATGGCTAATTATACCTTCCTAATTTTATATATTTCCAAAAAAAACAAGGTTCTCTTTACTTTTTATAATTAGTATCAATAGAAACTTTCACTTCTTTTTCACAACTTTTTTCTTTTTTCAATAGAAACTTTAAAAAGATAGTAAATAAAATAAGAAGGAAGTCCGTCAAACTGTATTGTTTTAATTGTGTTTGGACCTTATACAGTATTCTTTACATAATTATAACAATTCAGCATAAGCTTTTGCTTAAAAGAAACAACAAAAATCATAATTTACTTTTCTTATTATTTTTTATTTTTAATATGAGTATAAAAATGAGCGTGTTTTAATTTAATATGGTCTATTCATGTTGTCACTATTAATGTATTAATTATGTTTGAGTTGCATGATTAAATAACTCCTAGTATGTATCTAATTTCTTGAGTTTATCTATTATTTATTATTATTATTATTTATTCCTAAGAGGATAGTTATAAGTCCTAGACTGGGCAGGAGGCTGTGCGAGGGTTATGCTGCAGATGGACCAGGACAACGACTTTCCAGATTTTCAAAAGTGTCTTCAGTTAGACACACAAAATGATTATTATAATTTTTATAATTTGAAAATTGGTGGTGAGAGCTTAAGGCTATTTCATATTAATATTCGTAGTATTCAAAAGAATCTAGATGAGCTTTTGCTCTTCTTACATTCATTTATATTTGAACTTGATTTTATTATTTTATCAGAGTGCTGGTCGAGGGTTGGTGGGGGAGGGGAGGGTATAGAGGGATTTGAACTTGTCACAACTCAGAATCAACGGAACAAAAATGACGGTGTTTCAATTTATGTTAACAGCAGGTTAAGTTTTAACTGTAGGGAAGTAACAATTGGAGATGTTTTTGGCTTGAGTCTGGATTTCAAATGTAGTACTGATAAATTTAATCTTCTTGCAATCTATAGAACACATGATAGTGATGTTAATACATTTATTACTGGGCTTGAAGATTATTATAATGCGTTATCTATTAGGGAAAGATGTATTTTTGTAGGTGATGTAAATATCGATCTAATTAAAGCTGATATTATTACTGAGAGATACTTAAACTGTTTATTAAGGTATGGCCTAGTCAAATGTATATACAAGCCGACTCGTGTCACGCAAAACTCAACGTCTTGTCTGGATCACATTTTTGTTCGCTATCCAGTTGATAATATTTGCTCAGCAGTTTTCCAGACAGACATCACTGACCACTACGGCACAGCCATCACTATGACTACGTCTACGACCACATCACGCGACACCGACACTGCTACAAGGTCACGTGACTCCTCAGAACGCACTCACACTTGCATTGACCATACTTTACTATCAGACAATCTCACTAGGGCAGACTGGGGTACTGTTTTGAACTGCTTTGAAATTCATGAATCTGCGGATAACATTAATTTGATTATTAAAAATTCAATACAACAGTCCAAGAAAAATTTTAGGGTCAATCCACGATTGAAAAAGATTAAACCATGGATTTCAATAGATTTGATTCGAGATATTCGAAAGAGGGATAAAATAAGTAAAATTTTAAAAAAACAACCCTTTAATGAACACTTGAGAGCTCAATATCTTGGAGTTAGGCAGAGTTTAAGCATTTCATTAAGACATGCTAAACGTAATTATTACAGGGAAAAAATCAATAACAATGGTGAGAAGGATCCCAAAGTATTTTGGGGTGTGGTCAATGAGTTAGCAGCGAGAGTAAATAGTCGAGAAGGATTTTCCTTATCTAAATTTTCCCCTGGCACTTCTAATTTCGAAGACACGTCACTTAAAACAATCGCCAACAGATTTAATGACTTTTTTTCACAAGTGGGCCAGAACTTAGCAAATAATATAAATTCGGCTGGGACTGCAGTTTTAAACGACACCGATTACAGACATCAAACTGACTTTACTCTACATACTGTAACAGAACTTGACGTCATACGACACGTGACCTCACTCAGGGGAGGGTCTGCCCCTGGTATTGATGAGGTTTCGGCTGATTTTTTTAAGAAGCATTTTTACATATTTTCAAGACCAATCCTTCATTTAATAAATCTAAGTTTGACCTCCGGCATTTTTCCACACATTTTTAAAATAGCAAAAGTATTTCCCCTTTATAAATCAGACGACTTTTCAGACGTTAACAACTTCCGCCCTATATCTATGCTAAGTGTGTTTTCTAAAATTCTAGAACGGATAGTTAAAGAACAACTAGTTTCATATCTTCGAGCCAATTCAATTTTGAGTGATAACCAATATGGTTTTATTCAAGATAGAAATATATCGGACGCCTTATTTAACATTAGTGGTGAAATAAATAAATCTATTTCTGAGAATGAGCGAAGTATGCTGGTTTTTTTGGACCTGAAGAAAGCTTTTGACTCTATTGTCAGGCTAAAGTTATTGGATAAACTAGAGAATATTGGAGTTCGTGGTGTTGCTCTTTCATGGTTCAGGAGTTATTTATCTGAGAGAAGGCAGTGTGTGGTAATTAATGGCATCCCGAGTGATACCCGATCTATCGATTATGGAGTAATTCAGGGAAGTACTCTTGGTCCGGTTCTATTCCTTATATACATTGATAATGTCACAAATTTAACTCTTAATGGGAAAATCATTTTATTTGCAGACGACACACTAATCTTTCAGAAAGGAAAGAACTGGGACGAGGTTCAATCTAAAGCTAATAGTGATCTCATGGTTTTAAAAAGGTGGTTTGATCAGAATGTTCTTTCCTTAAATGTGTCAAAAACAAAATTCATGCCAATATCTTTAAAAAATAATTCTGACTATAATCTACAAAATCTTATCATACATTCATATGGCAACAATCATAATATGTATTGCTCTTGCGAATCCATTGAAAGAGTCACTTCCTATAAATATTTAGGAGTGGTTTTTGATAATCGTCTAAAGTGGCAAGAGCATGTTACATTTTTAATTTCAAAATTGCGAAAGTATGTTTATGCTTTTAGACAACTTTGTGTAATCCTGAATGAACAAGAGATAAGATTAGCATATTTCGCTTATGTTCAATCATTACTTTCATTTGGCATAATAGTATGGGGCGGAATGTATTCATCAAATTTAGAGCCGTTATACAATTTACAAAAGTTAATAATTAAAGTTTGTTTTAATAAACCAGTTCGTTTTCCAACAGAATGCTTGTTTCTTTACTCAGTGTAAGGCAGCTTTTCATAAAGAATTTATTGATTAATATTTTCAAAAATTTAGAGAACATCTTTGATTTTGTAGACCATTCTTACAGGACTCGTTACTCGCAAAATATTGGAATTACAACTGCACACTTAACTAAATCATATTCAACTACAAATTCATTCTATATTTCTGTTGTTCTGTATAGAAATTTAAAATCTCGCTTTAATAACATCCGTCTTTTTGATTCAAACTCAGTCAACATTTTTAAAAAACGGGTCACAGAGTGGTTGATTACTCTTGGGGTCTCCGAGGCCGAACACCTTATCACTGCCAAGTACAGGCGGACCTGATCCTACTTCACTATTGCTCTTTGTGCTCTTATCCTCCTGCTGCCGCCCTTCCAGTACTATATTTTTTTGTAGTACCGTAGTTTAATAATTTTAGTAATTTTAGTATTAGTAACTGAGTTTTAACACCATTTATCTTTTTCTGAATCCACCTATTTTTACGATACATTTTTTACACATTTCTTTTTCTAATTTTCTATTCACAATTTAAATTTTTTTTTCCGAATTTCCAGAACTAACTTCACTGTTCGCTGACTGTGATGACCAAGCCTACGCACAGGCATTCTGCCCATGTAGGCTTATTTCCTAATAATTTTAATTTATAAATTGTACTTATATTGTACTATTGTTTTTTATTCTTTATTTAAGAGACTATGTAGCGATGTTATATTTTCTGGAAATAAATTATTTTTTGACTTTGACAAATTTCGTGAGACTGGAAGTGTACAGGATCGGAAAAGCACAGGTCGACCGTCAGTGTTAACAGAACAAATTCTGGACAATGTGAAACAACGTTTGACTACCTCACCCAAAAAATCACTTAGAAAGTTATCTGTACAGGCTGGATTGTCACTATCTTCCACTTTCAGGGCTACTAAAAAATTGAATCTGCGTCCTTACCGCATCGGAGTCGTTCATGAACTGAAGGATGTTGACCATGGGAAACGTATACAGTATTTCGTTGGATACGTTCTCTTGTTAATGACAACAGTATTGAAATATTGGATCGTGTTTATTTCAGTGACGAAGCGTGGTTCCACTTAGATGGTTACGTCAACAGCCAAATCTGCTGAATATGGAGCACTGAAAATCCTCACGCATTTCAAGAACGACCATTACATGCACGTAAAATTGGTGTTTGGTGTGCGATCTCCCGGCGTCGTATTGTAGGGCCTTTATTTTTTGACAAATCTGTAGATGGTGTTGTGTATCGCTACCTTATTGAACAATTTATAGCGTTGTTAGAATTAGACGATCGATATTGTTGGTTTAAGGAGGATAATGCAACATGCCATACTTCTGCTGAAACGATGAATATGTTACGAGAATTTTTTGACCATCGTGTGATATCAAAAGGATTGTGGCCGCCAAGATCCCCAGATCTTACTCCAGCTGACTTTTTTCTTTGGGGGAATTTAAAAAGTAAGGTTTTTAATAAAAATCCTCATACACTTGACGAATTGAAGGCTAATATTGAAAGTGAGATTAAAATCATTTCTGAGCAAACACTACGAAAAGTGGCTGCAAATGTTATGAAACGTGTTCGAACCTGCATTACTAGTGGAGGAAGCCATTTTGAACATTTATTGTGAAGTTTTAAAGGTAATTTGAATATAATAAAGGTAATAATTTCATACAGCATAACTTATAATTACTTTAATAACTTAATGTAATAAATTCACATTCTCAAACTTCCCTGTGCGTCCTTTTTGAAACACCCGTTAGTATGTAATTTGTTATTTAACATTATGTGTTTACTATTTATTTTCACTTCATTTTTTCATTTAGTTTTGATTGATCATTCCAGCATTACTTGTTTAAGATGATTAATTATTTATTACAAAACATTTCTCAAGTTATTTTCAAAAGGAAATATGTTTTAGATAAGTTTTCTTTCTGTTTCCATCTAATTGTACTTTATGAAATGATCAATTTTTAGTGTGTAATGTTTTTTAATGGATTTTTAAAATTCATAAAACAGTTTGAAAACTTGTACAATAAAATATTTCTTTTGTCATTATATAGTTTTTTAAAACTCCATTTTCTAAGTTTTCACTAATTAAGTTCTCACAAATACCTATGAATAAGAGGATGACTTCAGTTAATGTTAGCAGTATTAATCTCACATGCAGTAACGTACCGAATTTGTACCGAGAACCGAGGTACAACCATTTGTACCGTACTGTACCGACCCAATAATTTCCTGTACCGCACACTTAAAACAAGTGATATTGTTGATAACTATCGTTACATGGCAATATATAATTTTGTTCAATGTGGACACTTGCTTTTCTTTAGGAGAAACATAAATAACTTTACCCCTTGGAATGTTGGAGTTGTGAAGCTGATTGAGAATGTGTGGAACCTTGAGGAAGGTGAAAGCTCCCCATTGGGACTCTTTACTGGTGTCCAGAACGTCGTACAGGATGATGAAACAGGCCCTGATCAACTCACTGTACAACCTCACGTTGCTGTAACCCTGCAATATGTCAGACATTTATTATTTATGAAATAAATTAAATGTTCATATCTGATCTGAAAATAACTACTGTAACACACCTTTTTGAACATTAAAAAAAAAAGATAATATGTTGGTGACATAAATGTTACAGACAATTTTAATGAAATATCTTTATTCCTGGCTGATGTACAAATTTTTTAATTGATAGTGTATAGTGTATAGTATAGTTAATTGATTGACGTATAGTGTAAATATTACTAATCTAACACAACATGTTTCACCCCTACCTTGATCCGCTGTATCATGAGCAGCTGATTGACCAGCACCTGGGAGTCACAGCTGGGATTGAGTAGCACCTGAACGGCCAGAACCGACTGCAGACAGTACGTCAGAGGTTCCACGCCTTTGTCCACCTCCAGTCCTGTGCCTGAAAGCTCCAGGCTACACAGCTTCCTGTAACAACACACACATCCTATCAGCACTTTTTTTAGGGTTAATTTCAACCTCCTAACGGTTTCTGCGTCTTGGCACCCAAAGATCTAACTTACTAGGATTTCTCAGAGAGCCAATGGGTTTGTATCAAATTTTCCTCAGCAAGCAGTGGTGGCCTGTTGTAGCTTTTGGAGGAATATACATACAGAGAATCTGGGAGTAAATAAATAGGGGATACAGGGGCCATCCCCGGAAATAAAAATTATTTGAAATAAAAGCCAAAAAATTTGTTTTTGAGCTACCTGAAGCATATTTTCTTTAATCGAGACAAAGAAGCCTGCACACACGAGTGGTGTTATAACTTACAAATAACTTTATAAAATAGGTGTATTACTTAATAAGGAGGTACTGATGCCAATATTGATTCTTAAAAATTAAGAACTATAAATTAGCATACTTCTCTTTTTGCCTCAGTTATTTTTCAGTAATAAATTGCACTCACAGCAGCACTTGCTTGATGGTGACAGCCCCAGCCAGTCCTGGGTTCTGACTGACTGCTGCCTCCATCACCTTGCACTTGTTGACTACCTGGTCAAAGGAAAGGGGGATATAATATAACATATCGTAACTAATGTACAATAGACTCTCGATTATCAGAGGTAATTGGGACTGAGGCCACCTTGGTTCGGGAAAAATTTGAATAATACGGAGGTTATGCACTATTGTGTCAAAAATTTAAAATATGCATTGCATGTGAAGAACTTATTTATTATACAGAAAAACATAGGTTTGTTATTTTATTTCCACTCTAACTTATGTTTAACCCTTTAAGGAGTAATGCCGTTTTAAAACGTCACTATCTCAAGAGCTGATAATGAGTAAGGGGGAAATATCAGATCACATCTCAAAGGAGTAAAATATTTTTTCACCAACTTTATTGCAACCTACTGTTAATATAGCAGAAAATATGTATTTGGTTCAAAATACCCAAAAATGAACATCTAATAATTTTTTTCTTATGAAAGTCTTCAAAACATGGATGCACACATAATGCCAAATTACACTCTTTGCGCTGAAAGATTATTATGTCTTTTCTCTTTTTTTCTCTTCGTAAAATAATGCTCTGACACTTCACGCTGAGAAATATTATTCACACGCTTTCATTTCCTGCCGAAACTTCACGCCGCGGCCGCCACGTTTCCCACCGCAGCCACCATCGTATGACACCCCTCCCCTGTAGATTGCCTACCAAATATACCAATACACACGTGCCTTATAGCTACATAAAACATAACATAAAAAGACGTTTTAAAACGTCAGTACTATTTTGATGCAAAATAGGGTACTCCTTAAAAGGTTAACCATTTCTCAACTTCTTTCCACTTTCGTCACCAATCGCCAACGGTCACTTCTCCAGCTCCTATCACAGGTTTTAATCAATTCACGATTGTATAAATGTTTTAAAGTGTTAAACTTGGTCTTAAGAGAGACTATAATTCTCTTATAACACTACGCAACAAACACTCAGACACAATATACCAAGTTGGTGTACTGTAACTTCACATGTGGCAAGAGTAATACTGAAAAAATACACCTGCCCATCAAGAAAGATTCAGACCCATCGGAAAATTATATTTAAGAACTAACAGGATTCCTAGAATTCAACTGCTTGACCTAGCAACAGCCAATAGAGGCACATTATTCAAACTGTCAACAGCAATCTATTTAAAATATTGCATGTGCTACGAATCAAATCCAGTTCTTGTCTTAGTTATCCTACTTTTATGAGTTTGATTTTATTTTTATGTTTTTAGGACTAGCTGGTTAACCCTGTGGCTCGGTTAACCAGGCCTCGGATAATTGGGAGTCTACTGTACTATTGTAAGTATAATTTTAGAATGGGATAGGTTTACAACGAAATATAAAGAAATAAAAAAACATATTGTGTTTGACTTACTCCGTAATACACATATTTCAAGAGAAGAAAGTATTGTATTCGTCAAAATTTTCAAATTTGAGCTGTGTCTGTACTCTGGACTGACCCTGATTCCACACTCATAATCTGAAATTTCATATAATGGCACTTCAAAAACGTATCCAAATTTTTTTCAACCCATTCGGACCTAAAGACAGACAACTATATCCGCCCCAGATTGGAAGTTGCGTAATGACTAGGTGAACAGTACTTTAAGCAGTTTCTGATAGGCAGCAGCATATACTTGAAACTGTCACTTTTGCCCCAGTAGTTACACTGTTTCTCCATAGATAGCACAACTAGTTTGTATTGTGATCATCACTTTATGCCTTTGGTCTGTACAAAAATGTTATATTCTCAAAAAAAGTGGCAGTGAAACTGATGATAATGATAAAAGTAAGGAAGTAAAAAAAATTAAAGTAGCTCTCCATTTAGAAAACTGCTTTGAAGTGTACTATATACAAACAAATTTTTAACATTTTTACTAAAACAGTTAATATATTAAACAGTTAATATTGTATATGGGCCTAGCTAGTTTTGTGTTATAAAAGAGTGTGCAGACAAGTAAACATGCTTAACTATAGGTGAGTCCCTTGATTAAGTTTGCTATTGCAGTTAGTAATAGTTATAAGGTAGCCTGTGTCCAGCTGTAAGCGGCTAGAGCAAAGTAGTCATCCCCAGGCAGTATTTTTTGATCTTGAAACTCAGTGGGGTTCCAATTTAAATTTAAGGGGTTAAATTTAAGTAGTTAACTCCATTAAAATATGAAAAATTAAAATTTATTCAACCAGTTCTATTTTGATTAAAATCTATTGGTGTTTAGATCGTTTACAACAAATTAAAATGATACATTCCACAACAATCACATTTCACCTGCAGATAAAATTTTTCAAAAGGATGGGTGTTAATTTTAACCCTTGATTTCATGAGTGTGATATTTTTTTATTTTTTATATTATTTTTAAGTAAATTTTTTGATAAGGATGTCATATAAAATATATTTATTTTTCACTCTTTTAGTAGATTTAATTTTTTAGATTTTTAGTATTACTCCTCTGAGCAAATCCAAATTGGATGTTATATGACAGCCGCACTTCTCAAAGGGATTCAGCAGTTACTGACAGTATATAAATAAATTTAAAAAATTTACCTGCAGGTACAGATCTTTTTGCTCGTGCTTCGCCAAGTAAAGCATAGCAGTGGTAAAATCCCTCCTCAACATGTGGTCTAGCAGGTTGGCAGGCTTGTTCAGCAGTTCATTGTTATCTGTTGTGTTGGAGCTACTGTTTTGACTGTGGCTATGATGGTGGTAACACTGGAGCAGCCAATGTGCTAAGGACAACACCGAACCTGCGATCATCTCTTCCTCAGGTTTGAAGCGGCATGTGATTCCAGGCTGTGGAAATCAAATCACAAATCAAAATATATTTATCTAAAATGATAGGCTACATTTGTTCAATTGAATGTTAAAATCAATCTACAAAGATAAAGGACAGAGAGAGACATCTAACGATAAATACAGAGATAAATAATTATTACGTGGGTGAAACAAGATTTAGATATTAGAAAAAAATTATGATCGACTAATACTAGAAAATATCACATTACAAGCAACAAATACATGTGAAGAGTTAAATGTGATTGTATATTCACAATTCGTTCCCTAAAGATTAGTATGGACAGGTAGAGTTACATGTGTCATAGGTATGTATGAAGTGTGTATGTCTTTTTTGTGCAGGGCACAGCCTTGCAAAGCTGGTGGATGAAATATGGATATATATATATATAATGAGTAATAACCTAGTAATAATAAAGTAAACCTAGCCTAAAGCTTTATTTAAGCCAGGTCTATTTGGCCTGAAAGGTAATACCAATGTATCACAACATATGCATGGGTCCTGCAGGACTAAAAAATATCTCATTTGTCTCTAGTTAGATAGAAATTGAGAATTAGATAATTTATGAAAAAGTTAAACCTCTTTTGGAAATAGGTTTTCAAACTTAAAAATGTATATTTGTGGAGCAGAAAAATAAATTTAATTTATCTTGAAACGATTAATATTCGTTCAAACTCACAATCAAGGTATGCCAACATTTAAAGGAATTATAATGTTTATTATTTTTCCTACTTGGTTATTGACTTAAAATCATGTTTTTATATTTTTAATTAATTAAAATCCACTAGTGATTAGGCTATTAATTACATATCTAACAATAGGTTTACATTATGAAATAACAAGACCGGTGTGTAACCATTTCCTATCATACTTTAATAAAATGCCACTGGCACAAAAAAGTCTACATATAGGTTGAAAAGTCATAACATTATTGATTTTCCTGATAGGGTTTTTTAATTATTTTGGCATGGATATCTGGGGGGGGGGTGTTATTAGATTTGAGTAATTGCGTAACTATATTGCGAATATTTTCAGTTCATGTAAACAGCTGTACTTATAACCAAATTATGACGTTACTGTTTCAAATTTTGGTCGTACAAATTGCTAACACCCCCTCCAGAGTTAAGACGTATCAGACGTATCATAGTTTGATGATTTGGTATGGAATTTTATTGATTTTTTCAATGTTGTTATGTCACTGATGAAAGTAATTAAAAAAATAATTCATGCTTAAAAATGAAAATGAAATATAAAATATTATGATGAAGCCTAGATGATGTGAAATATATCAGAACAGTATGACCTACCAGGATATTTTCCAAAAATTCAAGTAGGCTTATAATACAATGTGGTTTATGGAACCCATCGTATTTGCTTATTCTTTGAAGGACGGCTGCATAGGACACCAACTGAAAACAACATGTTAACTTAAAATGAATACACAATAAACCATCTCATGAAATAAAAGGAGAAGAGGAGAAGAAAATAAATGGTATCAATGGACTGACACATATTTTCTTCCTTAAGTAAATTTAAAAACGTCAATCTGTAATTGAACTATCATATTCTTTAAAGTTTATCTAAGTATCATTTAAAATTTATTTTTTCAAAAATAATCATACAATTTCTGAAAAAATTTCTTCTTTTTAATTCTAACAAATAAATTTTTAGAATTTTATGGGGGGAAACCCCCCCACAGTAATACCAAGATTTTTGAGTGGGGTTTGTTGGGTAATTTGACCTTACACTTCATACCAAGTTTAATGAAAAATGGTTGGAAAGTAATATTCTCTATAAGAATAATATTGGACACTCTCATACAACGTACTGCGTTTATCATGGATACTAAAATTAACTTTTCTCTGCATCTGTTAGTCGTAGACAAATAATTCAAAATAATAATTGTTTAGTTTTTTAACTGGTTTCAATGGTGATAGTCATATTATTCTTTACTTTGTTTTCGCTGTAAATTAAAAAAAAGAAAGATTTTTCTGACATTTACAAGCCCATAACTTTTGAACCATTATTTTTACAGACACGCAGGTGGTGTCATATTATATAGTGCTTTGTGCGCTATAAACTTTCAAATTTTAATCAAAATCGTTGGAGCCATTTTTTAGAAATATGGATTTTTCACGTTTTTTAAGGGTTTTTAGGGGTGAACTACCCTTAAAATCAAAAATTCATAAAAATGATATAAACGCCTGGAGATACAGTGAATATACACATACATGCCAAATTTCATCTAAATTGGACCAACGTTGTAGGCTCTAGGCTGTGGCTCTGTACACATCCAGACACACACACAGACGGACAGATATCACTTTGAAACCCACTTTTTTGGATTCAGGGGACCCCAAAATGGATATATCCACTCTCAACTCAAATTCAAAAATTTTGACGAAAACAATACTTTCTCCACGTACTATATATAAGGGGAGAAAGTAAAAGGGAGTGTTATTCCAGTGATAAAGTTAAGTATACATATTGTATATAAGATATAGGCAGTGTATTAATCCTTATTTATTGTTGTAGGAATGTACAACTCGAGCCAATTAGACAATTAAAAACAATGTTTGATTTCATAAGAATTCAGACAAACTCCTCGGTGTTACAGATCCTCAATTTATGTTTCTATTTCTCAAAAGCCAGAATAAAAATGTTCGTACGACAATACTTATAGATGGCAGGCCAGGACTTGAGAGCTCATATGACGATACACTTGTATACTGAACTGTACAATTAACTTATGATTATCTGCAGGCGGATAGTCCGTGAGGCGAATTATCCGTGCATGCCATGAACAGCTAGAAAATATTTATAGTGAAGTTTTTTTTCTCAGAATTTGTGCAGTACACTGGTGAGCAATCTAATGCCCAATAACACCAGACCCCTTTGTTTTATTTTGACCACTCATAACTCCCCCGATCCAGTTGCTAACTAGAGTGATTGCTGACTGGTCAATGTTTGTTTTTGTCTCTTGTGTTAGCGTTCGCTTTTTCTACCTTGTTTGGGTTTTTTTTTCAATTTAAAATTGCTGAGAAGTGGAAGAAGGTTGTGTTTACAATTGGTAGAAGACTAAAAATGATTTCTAAAATAGAAAACAAAATAAGACAAAACTAAAATTTGTAGATTAAGTGTTAAGTGAAATATGAATTGAACAAAAAACATGTAGCTTTGTTTAACATCACTGTTTAGTTTTATATTTCACATTAAATTAATTGATTGTTTACAGTTAAAATTACAGTTTTGTTACATGTTACCCATTTTCAGTTCTTTTGTGGATTCTGTAACTATCACTATATGTGATAGCCTTGTCACTCAATTCCACATATAATCAGGAGTTTACTGTTCTACTTCTCTGATTTACTTCAATCATTAGTAGTCTAAAAGACACTTTATGTCTCATTTTTCTCAAAATAAAAGTAAATAGTTTTTTTATAAATGGATAGACTATTGGACGGAGAGTGCGGAGAGTGATGTCTGGATAGTCCACGTTTGACTCACCTCAGCGGTTTTTATGGTTTTTGAGTGGGTTTTAGCGAATTTCCCATAGGGAAGAAGCTATTACCGTAGGTCTCATGGTAAGACTTAAGCCCGGGACCATGTTATTTTTTCGTCTTTAGGTGCCCAGAGTCCAAAAACAATAGTCGTTAAAATTTATATATTTATATGTATTTCAGCAAGATGCTACTTTGAGGGTCAACTTCTATCTGTTAGCACGATAACTCTCGTAAAAATGGTCCGATCGAGACCAAATTTGGTAGCGACGTGTATTCCTACAAATGCTCGGATGAGTTCGTAAACCAGACATTTCGGTCAATGGGAACGGGTAGTTTGGGGGGGTTTTGTACCCCAAAATGGGGTTTTTTGCGTTTTTCACATGTAATTTTTAAAAATTTTTAATTTTATATTTCACCATTGGAATCAGCTTAAAAAACTACACAATTAAGCTCCTTAAAGTTTTTCTCTATCTCCAACGGTTCACGAGATATTAAAAAATCTAAACACAGTATGTTGTACAGGGTGTCTATAAAAGAACTCCGGGGTTTAAAAAAATAATATTTTTTAAACTATAAAAGATAGCAAAATTTGATAAATTCCTTTGAAACAAGCAGCTCAAAGAGTTTTACTCATACCAATTGGGAATGTTTCTCTCAAAATTTGGCATGGCTGCGGGGCGTTGACCTTGAAATGACGTAGCGGCTGCGGCAGCCAGTCAGTGTCGTCTGGACTGCCGCGCTATGGCGACATCTTGACAAAATGCACAATGTGTTATTTGGCTCATAGAAACTAATTCTGTTGTTACTGTACAAAGAAACCTTTGACGTAGCTATGGTGTTGACCCGCCTACAACAAAACAATTCGTCAGTGGTTAAGTGCGTTCAAGGAACTCGCGTTAAGAGGAGTCATAAGTCCCTTCATTTTTGCCAAAAGGAATATCAATGGTAATGTCTATTGTGACATGTTAGAGAAGTATGTTTATCCTCAGTTGGATGACATTGAGTGGAAGAAAGGTTTAGTTTACTTCCAACAAGATGGGGCGCCGCCACACTTCAGTTTGCGTGTGCGTGAGTCACTGGACGCTCGTTTCGGCAACAGGTGGATTGGAAGGGAAGGACCTATTCCATGGCCACCAAGGAGCCCTAATATGACTCCGTTGGACTTTTTCTTCTGGGGGCATATCAAGAATCTTGTGTATGCGGAGAAAATTTGAAATGTTCGCCATCTCAGGGAAAGAATAGTGAATTGCGTGGTGTCCGTTCCCCCAGACATGCTCGCCAGGACATGGGAAGAGGTAGAATACCGTTTTGACGTGTGCCGTGCCACTCACGGAGCTCACATTGAACTTTACTAAGTTGTTAAAAAATCAGGAAAATGTAAGCTTTCTAATCATGTATAAAACATGTATGTACGTTTTTTACTTTATTAAAATATTTTGTCTTAAAACCCCGGAGTTCTTTTATAGACACCCTGTATTGTGGAGCTCCAATGTTAATCTTGTGGAGGATAGGGAAAAATTAATATTTCCCATATTAATCAATATTTCTGGATAAAACTTGATATTTAGCTTCATGTGGTTGAGATCTATCCTTTTATGCTTAAAAATCATAGTTTATGTGTTTATCATGGCAGCAAACCTGCATACTCTTTTCCCATATTAATAACATAGGGAATAGGCAAACTCCTTTATTTATGGACAGATGTTGATGAAAGTTGGTATATATGTTAAGATAAAAATTATTCATGGTAGAAATGACTTCTTTCAGTGTTCCTCACAGCAGCTGACCTTCACACTCTTTCCTATGTTAATCTTATGGAGAATAGGCAAATAATTTTCATGTTTATGGACATATTTTTATAAAACTTGTCATATATTAAATTATTGACTTGGAAATTCGCTGAGTACGCAGGTCTGCTGCGACAGGGGTATTTTCTATTAGATATAGCTGTACTGCTGTACAAAGTTGGGTGTTTATATGTACTCAGTGATTTGTGAATTTCATGCAGTGTTATTACGTTTTATGCCAACAATTTAGCTAATTGGTCATTGCCTTGTGCACGTGGAGCGGTGGAGGTTAGTTGGGCAAAGGTCGCTGACATCGCATCGATCCAGCAAAGTCTCTGCAATAGCTGAACTACTCATCATGAAGAGGTCACGTAGTAGTAGTAAAAGTGACTTAGAACTCTAATAATCCTTCGTCTGCTAAACTGGACATAATTTTGAAAGAACTTAGTGAGCTAGTTCTGAATCTCAATCCTTGGCTACGGTTGTTGATGCAACTCATGACAAAATTGATAATTTGAAACTTATCGTGCAAGCACAAAAGTTAGAATTTGATAAGTGTAAAGATACATTGGATGAAGTTAAATGTGAAAATGTTTTGAAAAAAAGAAGTATCTAGTTTAAGATAGGAGCTTTATGCACTACAACAATACACTCGTAGCAAGACTATTAACGTTCAAGGAATGCCAGAATTGCCGTCCGAGTTTTTCATGGTGGTTGTCGATATGGTAGCTCGAGCCGTGCTTTTTGACTTACAAGATGATATGATTGACGCTGTTCATAGACAGTTTGGGGGTAAAGACAATAATAAACCATGCGGAATTACAATGAGTTTTTGAGACTTGCCAAACTAAACGTGGCTTTTCGGCTTCCGATTTGGGCTTCGTATCAAACAATAAGGTGTATGTAAATGGTAGATGGTTTCTTCCCATCTCGGTCAATCGCCACAAATCTATGTGGTTTCATTAATTATGCTTCATGTATTTTGGATCCTAAGCGTCAGATTGATCTAATTTATACAGACTTTTCAAAAGCATTTCATAAGGTTAATCATCTCATTATTCTTTCTGAACTAAATTTTTATGAATCGTCAAACAATTTACTCAAGTTTTTGCTAAAAATAGAATACAGTATGTTTCGTTTGATGGCTTCAAATCACATAGCTCTCATATCTGGATCCTCCGATATTTGGACATGATTTTTAAAGAATGCAAAACCTTAAAAAAACTCTAGGAGGCCAATGTTTGTTAACCCAGTAGTCGGGAAGGATATTTGTAGGCCGGTTAGTAGCGTGCCGGTCGCCGAACGCGGGGTTGAAGCCATGTGGACAGCAGTAATGTTCAAAAACGGAGTGGGAGGAATGATGAGTCACCCTTGTCCTGAACGCCTGAGTCTTGAGAGCTACTCTCTGTATTCTGTAATATCTGGTACAAGGTCACTGACTCATTAAACAATAAACCTACCCACCCCAATAACCAAAGTATCACGTGTACTGTACCTACACTAGGTTAAATTTTCCTGTCTTTCTAAATAATAATTATTACTTGTGGGTAGACTTAGATGTGGGTATTTATGGCGATTAATCCCAGAAGTAAAATGCTAGTAGTGACAATATGAAATTTTGTTTAACACATTTTATCATCATTTTACTATCCTTAGAGGGTAATAATTGCAAAAAACATCTCAATCTTCTCTAACTTTAATGAAAATTATAAATACCCAGTTTTTGGGTATTTACCTGGGCCTGGGGTAAATACCCAATTTATATTTACCTACCCGCTGGGTATTTGCCCGACCCACATCACTAGTCCGAATATGAGAGAGTTTACTGTAGTTTTTCTGTTCCTTCAGGGGTTATCTTGGGCCCTTAATGGTAAATATACTCATCAATGATCTTCCTGAGGCTGAATAGAGGATGTTATTTCAATGAAGAACAGATGGAAATACAAGCATATCAATGGTATATTATTGATACTACTGAAAGCAATTATTTATTATTATCAATAACAATCAGTCAAATTTTACAATTCGAAGAACAAGATGGAAGCAACTCTTCCGTCTGTAAAATCTTCTATTTTTACGGTAGTTAGCTCATATTTTCTGAGGAAAAATGTAGATCATAACACAGGTCTACAGTCTTTTTAGTACTGGTCCAAATTACAACCTCGCCTGGTGGCTTGGATATAAAGCTTCCAAGAAAAGCATCACTATTGACCCTTGTAATGAAATATGTCTATTTCTTTTGTTATGACTATTTAGATGAAATTTGATTCTATTTTAAAAACAAAAATTAGATGTTTACCTGGGAACTAAGTGAGTGTTTGAGGTAGGAGAGTACCAGGTGGTTGGGTCCAGGGCCGACTAGTGCCTGCTGCAGAATACAGTCAGCTAAATTATAAACATCCCCGCTCACGCCTCGTGGTAAAATCTGCAACAATCAATGATTTTAAAATTAAAATTAAGAACATAATTTTAAAATTATGGCGATATATTCAAAAAGCTCAGAATAGTAGTCAAAACATAGAGATGTAAAAACAGTATGTTTTGAGTGTTTCAGTAATGGTGCTCAATGTTATTCTTGAGGTTATCTTGTAAGGTTAGGTTATAGTTATCTTATAAAAATATTATTTTTCCACAATTTAAACACCATTTGGCTTGAGACTTTGTACTAAGTATAATATAATGGGAATCAAGAAACCCTACCCATAAAATGTTGCTATCATCTAAAAGAAGAAATCAGGAGGTAAAGTAGAACCTCGATTAACCGTCACCCTTTTAACCGTCAGTCTCTATTAACCGCCACCCCACTAGCGCAAAAAGAATTATGCGTCAACACTGAGCCGGATCGTCTGGTGAGGCTCTATAATGAGTTGAGACAACTGTACTGTACCCATGTACTGTGCGTGAGTCATTGGCGGCAAGGGTAGTGGCCCAGCTGGTTAATCCCTTCACACTATCTTCTGCATTCCACTGCTACTGTTTCATTTCAGTTCAGTGTGGTGCGTGGGTTACTACAGTGAACTGAAGTTATTGCCGATTTCGAGTGCAATGCCTACTAGAGTTTTGCGTGCTTTATTGTTTATTGTTGACTGTGCTGTCTATACGTAGTGCATGCTCTCCTGTTATGGCTGAGAAACAGAAACGTGTAGCTTTGGGACTTGACGATAAACAATTAATTATTAAACGCTGGTGCTTCTTCTCGGGAAAATTGGAAACTTGACCGCCTGAAAAGCTCGACGGGGAAAGAAACAAAAAAAGACGGATTATTTTAGAAACTAAGTACCGGTAACAGAAGTTTTGAGAGTAAAAGTACGTACATATACAGTTGATATTTCATTGTTTTCTTAATAAAGTATTTTTCACTTGAACTGGCGTAGTTTTGTTTTTTCTCATTTAAAATAAATTCACATTAAGTACTGCGCAGCAATCATGAAAATTAATTAGGACTAGTAGCACCGTTATAACATGCAAGGCAGTGAATTGCGATGTTGCCACGCCAAACACTGTCTAGGTGCTAAGTTGTATCGGCGCTATTATTATTTCTGTTATCCGTCTATTCGGTTATCCGTCATGGTCCCGGTCCCGAGGGTGGCGGTTAATCGAGGTTTTACTGTAGGTCTACCAAAAAATCTTCATATACTAAAAGTGAGTGTGCAAATAAAGTTTTGGAAAAATATTTTTTTTTTACAGTATATCACTCACTCACTCACTTTTCTTCCTCCCAAGTAAGTAAGTAAGAGTAAGTATACTATTCAAAGTAATTTTAAGGGATATAACATATGAAAGGTTTATTACTATAAATTACTATTATTAAAAAAATAAATTATTTGATTTATGTTTCTAGGAAGTATGGATAAGTTCATTTATACTGTTTATGAGCATATTGAAGAGGGCTTCCAGGAAAAACTCATAACAGGTGTTGCATATGTGGATCTCTCAGCTGCATATGATACAGTAAACCATAGGCTGCTTCTACAAAAAATAGTCAAATTAACAGGAGACCACCAACTAGCAAAAATAGTGGAATCACTACTGCAGAACAGACGATTCTATGTTGGCTTTGAAGGAAAGAAGAGCCGGTGGAGAAATCAAAGAAATGGGCTACCCCAGGGTGGTGTGCTGTCACCCTTACTATTCAATATGTATACTAATGATCAACCCATTTTTACAGATGCAGAACATTTCTTGTATGCAGATGATCTTGCATTGGCTGTTAGGGATCAAACATTCTCTGGAGTTGAGAAAAAACTCACCAATGCCCTACAAGGTCTGTCAGAGTACTATAAAGCCAACTCCCTAAAACCAAACCCATCTAAAACAATAGTATGTGCTTACCATCTGAAATCTAGGGAAGCAAAGAGACGTCTGAATGTTACATGGAACAATCAGCTGCTGGAACACTCAGAGGCACCAAAGTACCTAGGAGTTATATTGGACAGATCGCTCACATATAAAGCTCATTGTCAAAGTACAATGCTGAAAGTAAGCACAAGAAACAATCTCCTGAGGAAACTTCGAAGTAGTAAATGGGGTGCAAAGCCAGCTGTACTATTGACAACAGCCAAAGCATTATGCTACTCAACAGGCGAATATGCATGTCCTGTCTGGAATAGGTCAGCACATACCAGGAAGGTTGATATAGCACTCAATGAAACCTGTCGCTTAATAACAGGGTGTATGAAGCCCACTCCCATTGAAAAGTTGCACCGAGCGGCAGGCATTGAAAACCCGGGAGTACGCAGAGCTGAAACTGAGTACATTGAGCGGTTTAAACAAACTTTCGACCCACGACATGTGATGTACCAAATGGAGCAACCACCGCCTTCAAGATTAAAATCAAGGAAGAGTTTTCTGGGCTCTACATCTGCCGATCCACCCCCATGGTTCCCAAAACAAACACCAACAACTTCAGGACTTGACCTGGACTGGCGAACATGGGCAGTGTGAATAAACTTAGAACTGGGGTTGCACCAACAAGAGTAAATAGGGCTAGATGGCATCAAATAGAGCCCGGAGACCTAAACTGCGATTGTGGCGAGCTTCAAGACACTGAACATCTATTGGAGTGTCCCCTCTGCCCAACAAGGTGCACCATCAACGATCTGTGGCAGGGAAATGCCTCTGGCATTTCGGTGGCACAATACTAGACACGACAACTTTAATGCCTTATTGCTCGGACACGAAAAAGTAAAGTAAGTATACTGTTTATTTAAATTTTATAAGAGAGAGACATTGGCATAGGTCTTTTGTGTAAAACCTTTTGATTAAAACATAAGTCAGTGGTCTATGTAAATGTCAAATCCTGTAGGTCTACAATATAATAATCAAACACAATATAATTTTGATAATACAATTGATGCAGTGACATCTTCAAATCTTCTTTTTTCATAAGTTATGTTGTTAACTTTGAACAAATCTTGCTTAAAATCTTTATACAGTAACTAGAAAATTCATCACATTACTTACAGTTTTTATGTGAATTCCCCATTGAAGATCAGACCATCTCTCTCTCCACGCTCTCAATAAGAGGGCTTTCAAACTGCTGGTCTTGCTTGTAACTTTACTAGGATCCATAATGTGGGTTTGTTTATTTATTTAATTTACCATCTGGAAAAACCCAATTACAATCAACCAAAGCACAAATTAGGCCTGGAGATTACTTGGGACAAAATAGCATAGTAATTTTAATTATATTTATTCAATGAAAATGAAAACACAGTAAAAAATGGTTTAAGCAAAAACAAAATCTTTTCATACACCTTAATAAATAGATGTTTTACATTTCAACTTCCATGTCAATCAGCTTGTTTTAGGCTATGATAGCATTTAAAGAGCATATGATAAATAATTTAAAAATTCATTCCATACTTTCTTTGTGGGTGTGAGTAGGATTTGTTCATGTTAAAACAAGATGTTTCGGTTTCATATTCAATCCTAAAAATCATTCTTTAAAAATTTGTAAACAATAAACTAAACTATTCCTTAATATGTCTTCTGTATAATTAATCTAAACTAGGCTAAATATAACTATCCTTTAATTTCTTTCAAACTAACCTAAAAGTGAAAATTTCCTTGTATATGAATTTTGCTATGAAAAATAAAAACAACTGACACAAAACCTACAAAAGGAAGGACTGCAAAAAAGTTCCATAATGAAAACAGACATTTAAGGGCTGTAGGACGAAAACCGGATTTTTCCCAGCCTTAAGTCGCTTCAATCGATTTCTTGTGTTTAAAAATAGGCTACCCCAAATTAAAATGTAAAAGTTTTATATTTTAGTAGCTGCAACTTTGCTGCAAGTCCTATTAAGTCAACTGCAGACTGCTGCAGTCCAAGGGCTGCTTAACTAGAGTTTACAAATTAACCAGGCTCAAAAAAGTCTATATTTTATTTTTAATTCAACTGTTTTACAGAACTAGCTATAAAGCTGGGTTGTGCCATTTTTAAATGTTATGGGTTTTTATCCTTATTCATCAGTAGGCTTACAGACACTAACAAAACAATAATCTTTTGTTAGTATTTTTTCGAGAACTCAAAGAGAACTTATTCCTGGTGCGGTTAGATTTCTGCTCTAAAGAAGCAAGAGAAACTGCTTTTGAGATGCAAAGAGTAGTAATCTTTTACGAATGTATCATCAACGTTTTAGTGATAGTATATGTCCGCCTAAGTAAGTAACAAGACTGCAAGATCGTGCCACAATCTTCATACACTCGTTTCTCATTCATACTTGGCTTAAAATACCTACCTCGTGGTATGGTCACCATTTCAATAATCTAATCTAACAGAACGTCCAAAAAAACCTTTGATAGCAAAGCTATGGGGTATTTCTATGGCTATGGGGCTAAGGGGGTGCCACCAGTTAGGCCTACTATTCACTAAATTTTTATCCTTTTAACAAGTTTTTTGTACCCCTTGCTGAATATGGAATGAAAGGGAATAATGGATCAGGAAAAGTGGGTAAAACTACATTTTAATTTTAATAAAGTGAAGAAATTGTGCATGGCACAACTTTACATGTTTATGTGGCTGACAAAATGCGCTTTGCCACATTGCAAGTGTTTGGTCTGTTTGGAAAAAATTAAATCCCTTTAATTGTGCATATTGTACTGTAGTACACAATTAAAGTGTCAGCTTATGAAAGAAAGAATTTGGCTGAATGTTTGAACACTAACCTTTTCCATTATGAAATGCCACTTTGGAGTAAGAAGAATAAATAAATATAAAGTGTACTAAGTTAGCCTAGTTTTTATATCTTCTTCTAGACTTGGAAGTAGTTTCACTTATTTACTTTGCTAATGTTTAAAAATAATACTGTACTGATTTAATGGATAACATGCTAAAAAATCTTTATAATTTCATTGTTCTATTTATATTAAATGCATTTGCTATAACCATGTTTTTAGGTTATCCAACAGGTCCTAAAACCTCGGTAGTTGGAAGTTGAGTATAGAATTTTCGGTCCAAGAACTTAACCTTTAACATAACTCACAATAAAAATTTGAAGAAACAAAACTAAATTGGTTTATATAACAGATTATAACTTACTATTATATGAAGTCTTGAAAATTTCCGAGACAGTTTTATTAAGTTTAAGTTTCGTTAGAATCCACTACTGCCTAGGCCTCCCATAGATGAAACTATGCAACTCATTTATTTAGCCAAAATTGAAACTAGTGACATCAGTCCAGTAAACATTAAGTTAAACAAAATACAATATCTTAACCTTACTTATATTTTCAGGACTCCATCTGTCACTGTCATTAGTGTCATTTTTGTCAAACTGACTGACGCCGTCACGCCGATTGAAAAATGCTGTTGCAGTGATTGCAGGCTGATGCTACTTCAAGAAATAAACGGTACCAGTGGACTGACACATACAAGTTATACTTTACTTTTATTGTTTTCGCTGAAAATTTAAAAATTAGATTTTTTGACATTTAAAAGCCCATAACTTTTGAACCGTCATTTTTACAGACATGCGGGTGGTGTCAAATTATTTAGTGCTCTGTGCACTATAAACTATTAAATTTTAATCAAAATCGTTAGAGCCGTTTTTGAGAAAATTGGATTTTTCACGTTTTTTAAGGGTTTTTAGGGGTGAACTACCCTTAAAAATAAAAAATTCAAAAAAATGAAAAAAACGCCTGGAGATACGGTGACTATATATATATACATGCCAAATTTCATCTAAATCGGACAAACGGGGTAGGCTGTGGCACTGTACACATCCAGACACACACACACACACACACACACACACACACACACACACACACACACACACAGACAGACACACGGACGGACAGACATCACGCCAAAACCCACTTTTTTGGATTCAGGGGACCCCAAAACGGATATACCCACCCTCAACTCAAATTCGAAAATTTTGACGAAAACAATACTTTCTCCATATACTATGTATAAGGGGAGAAAGTAAAAATTAAGGTTGTAGAATGTAATAGTGAATTTTCAGAGAGGTCGGAAATTACACACGCAGGTACTCGGCGTAACACATGCAGATTTAATTATTCTTATCTATAGGCAAATTACGTACCACTCTGAATCATAAAGTTTGTAAAAGTAGAGTCTGAATAAAAGATTCTCTGGTAATTTAGAGAAAAAAATATGTTGATTTTGCTAAGTAAATTAAAAAAGAATAATGAACTTGATTGTGCAGAACAGTTAACGATATACATTAAATGGATTCAAATAACACGTTTACAAAATAACGAATCATGATTTCCATGATTCATAATTTCTATAGTGTTAGCGTAGTAATAATTATTATAAACATTAAATTTATTTTACATAAACCGGTTACACTATGTTGGTTTGATTGGTACATTATGGTATTATGGAGATGAGCAGTATTAAGTGCTGTTGAATGATAAAATTTAAGAATTGGTATAACAGAATACAACAGTCATTTAGGTTGGTATTACATTTTTCATAATTTAACACAGTACTTATTTTCATTCCAAAGGCATCAGCCAATATACTTGTTACAATATACAAGTAGTCAGTAACAAGACAACAAGATCGTGCCGTAATAATTTTACACTCCATCCTCATTCATACTTGGCTTAAAATACCTACATTGTAGTATGGTTGCCATTTCAATGATCTAATCTAATATTAATTAATTCTGCCACGCATCCATTTTAATAACTAAGATGTTAACTTAATCTGTATATTAGATTATATGCACAATAAAAATATACTATACAATATAAATAATAAAACTGGCGGAATTAAAATACTATATCCACCAATTTTCCTTGAAATACTGTGTAAACCTTTTTAAAATAAGTTCAATTAACAAATAAAAATTTTCAATGTGAATATTTAATATAATTACAGTAAGTATGATAAAAATATATCATACTAGTTTTATTATAATCACAACGGAGTCGAAGAACTTATTCGGAACCTCTATGTTTTGTGTAGACACATCACGTCACGTTAAAACAAGCACCAGTTCAGTTTTATCAAGTTTGATCAAGCTTTTGTGTGAAACAGGTTAGGTTGAAATATCTAAAGTATGTTTGTTATTAAATACGACAAAGTGTCTATGATAAGACTAGTTCAGTGCATCGAAAAATATCCTGCTATTTATGATGTCAAGAATCATTATTCTAAAGAAGAACAAGATGCTTCTTGGGATCAAGTGGCTTCGGCCGTTGGTGAGAAAGGTATGTTCATGTACAAGATAGTGATCAGTCAGGATGAAATTAACGATTTCTTCTTAGCAATCATATTAGGGATCGCAAAGATCTTTGTGATAAATTTACATTCATTTTAATATTAATTAATATGACCATTATTATTGAAATATTAGGACTTTTAGAATTACATGGCTGGTAAGCGTTCAGTGAAGATGAACACGTGAACACTCCAAGCGTCCACGAGAAAGGCTGTCATGTTACGCCTATTTTCGTGAGTCCTAAGCATTTAAAATATAACATGTGTAATGAAATGAGGTATATCCCTCCAGCTGCCCATAATTTCACTCTGGAATGCCACCTCATTTTTGGCCATTTTTCAGGTTTTGTTCAAAAATTCATAACAATTTTGGATACAATGCAAAGTATAGCATATTATATATTTTCGTGTTCAGTATAAAACAAGCTACATGAAAAAAATAAAAATACTAACTTAACCCTCCAACGGTTCACTATTTGACCCCTTAACCCTCCAACGGTTCACTATTTGACCCCTTGAGGTTCACCTCATTTTGGCGCTTTTGCAGGCTTTTACTAAAAATTCCACATAAAATAGTAAAAATATAGTAACTATAACATATTATACACCATTTTAATCTACATTAAATTATCTATAAGATAAAAGTAACATGTTTTATTTTTATCTTGGTTTTGATGGGTGTATCCAATTAAAATTGATTAAAAAAATTTTTTCAAAAGATTTTTCAAAGTTTGCTCCCCCACAAAACACAGAAAATAAATACCAGTCAAAAATTGAAGATAGCCAAGTTTTTAAAAATTTAATAAGTAAAATAAAAATATATAGTTTTATACACATAAGTCACTGCTATCAATTTTAAAATGGTGAAATTAACATCAGGACACCAAACAAACGCGACGAGAACGTGTAACGCCACCATTGTAAACAAAGCGACATAACCGCGCTACTGAAGACCGATGTTTTAACTAACATAGAATTCTGACGCATAGAGTAAGCAAAACGAAACATACCTCGGCGGAAAGCGTATGATCTGTAGAAAACAACGATACTATATTCAATGTAGTTTTAACCGAAAATGTATTCACACCATTGCTTTTTGTAAAAGCTTACCTACCGTCGATTGATCGACGGTGAACCTTCGACGACCGGCGGTGGCGTCGATGAATCGACGGTAAAACCGTTGGAGGGTTAATAACAAATCTGAAATAGCCATTTTGTTTGAAATTTCATAACGAATATGTGTACTTACATAGCTCTATAAAAGTAAATAAACGTAACCAATGTTCAAAAACCTTTATATGTACACAAAACCCTTACTGCTAGTCTGCCTATGAGAGTAATCGCCAAATAAATTGTAAAAACAATGTTAATAATGACATTAGGCTACCTATATTTATAACACTAAGTACAAGGAGAAAGGTGTTATGAATAATTCATATGTTATTATAAATAATTCACGCAAAATACACAACGAAACACTAACAATAACAGGACTCTAACACAATGCAAAACATACGGTCGAACAGCTGTTGGCGCGACGTCATAACACCCAACTAAATGTAATCATACAATCTAATGCATAGAGTATAAAAAATTGCAAATTTACTAAGGACGTAGATCACGATTTCCTCTTTACAATGGTATATATAAAAAGTATATTGTGATGTACCGTGAGCGACTACAAAGATTAATTCGCGCCGGTTTTATCGATTGTAAACAGCTGAGGGTTAAAATTATCCTGCCTTAGTTTGTACATTAATGTGTTTACACTAAGCCAAAATATATTAGTTTTATGTCAAGCAAAATTCAAAATAGCCAATTTGTCCCAAATGTTGTATGGGTTAAATATATATAGGAAACAGACAACAGAACAAGACTACAAGATAGCGCCACAATCATCCTACATTCCTTCCTCATTTTCTGTAGAAAACAACGATACTATATTCAATGTAGTTTTAACCGAAAATGTATTCACACCATTGCTTTTTGTAAAAGCTTACCTACCGTCGATTGATCGACGGTGAACCTTCGACGACCGGCGGTGGCGTCGATGAATCGACGGTAAAACCCTTGGAGGGTTAATAAAAAATCTGAAATAGCCATTTTGTTTGAAATTTCATAACGAATATGTGTACTTACATAGCTCTATAAAAATAAATAAAAGTACCAATGTTCAAAAACCTTTATATGTACACAAAACCCTTACTGCCTAGTCTGGGGCCTATGAGAGTAATCGCCAAATAAATTGTAAAAACAATGTTAATAATGACATTAGGCCTACCTATATTTATAACACTAAGTACAAGGAGAAAGGTGTTATGAATAATTCATATGTTATTATAAATAATTCACGCAAAATACACAACGAAACACTAACCCAATAACAGGACTCTAACACAATGCAAAACATACGGCTCGAACAGCTGTTGGCGCGACGTCATAACACCCGTAACTAAATGTAATCATACAATCTAATGCATAGAGTATAAAAATTGTAAATACTCTTAAGGACGTAGATCACGATTTCCTCTTTACAATGGTATATATAAAAGTATATTTGTGATGTACCGTGAGCGACTACGAGAAGATTAAGTCGCGCCGGTTTTATCGCCGGATTCCAGTGAATGGCAGCTGGAGGGTTAAAATTATAGGCCTGCCTTAGTTTGTACATTAATGTGTTTACCAGGCTAAGCCAAAATATATTAGTTTTATGTCAAGCAAAATTCAAAATAGCCAATTTGTCCCAAATGTTGTATGGGTTAAATATATATATATATAAGGAAACAGACAACAGAACAAGACTACAAGATAGCGCCACAATCATCCTACATTCCTTCCTCATTTATACTTGGCTTAAAATACCTACCTGGGTAGCTCGCCATTTCAGTTAAAAAAAGAAGTAAAAAAAAGAAGCATATTTCTAAGGGAAAGTAAGCCAATCAGCTGTAGCCAAGAAATCGATTGTTTTAATTGTAGAAAATTTGTAAACAAACTTACTCTCCTTAAGGTTAACATTAGAAATTTAAAACACCATAAAATAGAAACTTACAGAGTTTT